>WOGP01009384.1:0-10770 GCA_015342065.1 Leptinotarsa undecemlineata | reverse complement strand
GAGGTATCACCTCCTTGAATGTTTTACACTGATTCAGTTACACCCTGTATGCATCGATATAGAAAATTGCAAATATCTCGAAAACAATCATCTCCAGCGTTGTTGAGGAGTTTTTACTAGGAAAAGGTGTGGGAATTAGGTTTTTTCATGAAAAATACCAAAAAAAAGTTTGGGCAATTTGAAATAAATAATGACAGCGTACGCAGCGCCCTCTAGATGTTACATGAAAATTAATACGAAATTATGATTTCCCACGTCAAAAAGACCCCGAGTGCCGAATTTCGTGCAAATAACTTATTTTTTGCAAGAGTTATTTTCAAAAAGCAATCAAAAAATTCAATTTCAACACCCCGTATCTCCACACTCCGTTCATATAGACTTTTTTTCTTAAAATTGTCTCAAGAATACGTCACTTGAATATTTTAACGTACTTATGTTACACCCTGTACAATGACGTGTGTTCGCTGAATGGGCTCTGGAGCAGTTGGCAACTGACATTAATTGGATGAATGAATAATATTGTCGAATTTGGGACAGAAGAACGTATTATGTGATAGAGTATTGATATAAGCAAGTGAATTTTTTGTTGAGTGAAACTACTAGTCTCCATCAGCATGCTTTTGGATGAATTTTCCTCCTCAACTTTTGAAAATTATTTAGATGATTTCCTTTGATCGACTATGGTAACATCAGGTGCTGCACCTCACAACATAAAGCATGTATCTGGTTATCTTAATGAGAGAATGTCAAGAGTGACGATCCGGTAAGATGGCCACCGAAGTCTCCAGATCTCAGTATCCTTGATACGTTTTTATGAGGTACACTGAATGGTAAACATTTCTGACGGAGTGAATACGAAGGTATCGAAAACTTTCAACACAACCTCATTAGGGAGTTTTGGAAACAAATCGCACATCTTTCTATCTAAAATAGTTTTCGGGATCTGAGTGATGAAAGTCGAATTTGAAATACTCGGCATACTTCAAAGACTAGTTGAAGGATAATTTAAATTCATATTGACGTAGACGTGGGATTATTGTCACGACATTCTCAATCCGGGATTTATCGGTGTTGGCAGACAGTCTGATCGAAATGTAAATAAAATCTGTATGTGGAAATCTTCAGTCATTCGCCTGATTTTCTTTCAGATTCTTGTGATCGATTTTCGATAATCATCCAAACGGAAAACATGTTGATATTAATTGTATTATATATGCGAGTTGATTGAGATAAAACCACAACTAATTAGAGAAGTCTGACGGCTTTATTATTTATGCTCAGTTATTCAAGTTAATATTGGAGTTTCTCAAGTGTTTTCCTCAAAGCCGGCCTACGTGTGGTAAATCTACAAACCCTGTATTCAAGCGTCGAGACGCGTAAAACAGGATTATTCGCTTCGAGATTCTTCTTATTGATTTCCTTGAAAAACTTGCTCGAGGACTTTGATAGGCAAAAAAATTTAATGAGGCTCACAATTTTGTATGAGTCATTTGATTCCAACAGGTTTTCACGTGAGATTTGATTCTCCATTTGAAATTAGTAGTAATCAACCGTGATGGTGATGATTCATATACATACATATATAATCAAGTAATAATTCAATTTAGTACTACATATGGTTGTGAATCATATTTCGCGAAACTTTTATATTTTCCAGAAAGGCAGCTACTTCGTTTCAAATTGTATATAAATAGTTTGAGGAAAAATCTCAAGTCGCAGTGCAGTGAAGAAACATAACTTTTCCTGCCTAAAATATAAACAATTTGGCAGGTTTATGAGTCTACTTCAAAGTGTAATATCTCATTAGTTCGGACTTCCATTGTTTGATATTATGGAAAATGATTGGAATCCCTGAAAGAACTGAAAAAGAAGAATTAAAAATGAATACCAGTAATTAACAATTATATTAAACAGAAAACCCTAATATGGATTAATAGTGAAATAAAATACAAGTAAAAATAGAAAAATTGAACAAAAAATAAAAAGTTAAGAAATTCCAAGGCTTTTTGACATTTTCAAAACGTTTCAAACCATAAAAACCGCATGGGAGCTAAGGTCTAGTTCTTCTGCCATCCTACGCACTGTTTGTGCGTATGAAAAAATGGAAAATGGTACTAACTAGCACAATTTGTAGTTTTTAGGGGGTAGTTGTTAGGTAACCACAAATTTGTAATTTTTTCATCGTGTACAAGTATAACCATCACTAATTATCAAAATTTGTAATCCATTATCTCACGTGTTTTTTGTTTCGTCTAGGATTTAGGGTGAACAAGGTGGACCTTGAAGAAATTCTTTCGAAATCAAGTAAGTTTTATCTTTTGTTTTTTGTTTCGGTTTTCACATTATAACAACAATTTTTTATTTAATTATTTTTAGTCACAGTGTCACCACTCTTTGATATTTACGTTTGCCAGAGTATCATGTTGGTTGATATCTGTCATATAATCTTGAAAATATTTGGAATGTAAAAGGTCTAGTTTCTTAGAAGAATTTCAACTTTGAGACTACGGTGAGGCGAGTAGGAAAAACAATGTTTGTTTCAGCATGATTGACAATGTTCACTTTTGAATGTTGAATGGGAGTTTAAAACTAATTTTGAAAATATTTATCGAGAGTAGTTTTGTAATATAGTCTCTAATCTTTTAAGCAAATTACTTCTGGGATCATAACGAAATTGGAACAGAAAATTATAATGTGAATGGGAAATTTTTGTTCGTGAAGACCACCAAGAATATTTGCATCTCAAGTGCATAATATCTCTAGTATTATTTTTCCTCAACATAACTCATCAGTAACTGAGAAATTTGATAAACTTCTATTTTGAGTAATTCCACACTTTATAACTAGGACCATCAATTTGGAGATGACAACTCGTTCAATCAAACATCTAAAAATAAACGTTCCACTCTAGAAATCATGAATATTTCAAGAGCTTTTTCCTTTGTTCGTTTTATAATGTCCGTTTCTTTGGGGATCATCATTCTTATTTATTTTAGGCTACTGTCTGCCACGAAACTGACGAATTTATTTTGTTTCTGTTCTAAATATTTGAACACATAGTAATTCTTGGTAAATATTGAACAATTTTACGTAAGCGAATGTCGGAAAAAGTGCGTTCTCAAAAAGCGCTGTTCAATGTTTTGATAAGATTTATCTGTGTAAATGTTTATTCAGCTCAGAGAAAGTCTCTTCACTAATATATCTACTGAATTCTCAATGTCAGGGTTGGATAAAGATATGAGAAGAATAGATTATTCGTTTTGCGTAGGATAAACTTATTCAGTTATGATTTTTTTAGTGCCAATATTTGTTAGAATACATAATACAGATTCAGGGTTGCGACGATATGTAAAAATTATCCCAAATGGGTGTTTCCGTCAATCCGCAAAACTATCCGTGAATTTTTTTTAAGCTTATTCGTATAGTTTCATTGGTGCAAATATGACAAGTGTACGTTTCAACCCAAAATGACCACTGAGCAGATTGATGAGCTTTTATTCAGGAAAAGATGGTGATATATCAATAATCTTGACAAGGTACTTTCATAGACCCTTTCATTGCTCATTAAATTTAACGATATAGAAACAAATCAGTTTCCTTATTCAGTTTTTTTCTGGGGACAAAACCAAGTACTACAGGAAAATCCTTAAGGCGCTCTAAAAGCGGTGTCACGTGGATTTGAATCGCTGGAGATTAAATTCATTTATCTTTTTGGAGAAAACACGATGCCTGGATTTTTGTGTCATTGAATGGGCTTGTTTCATGATATGGAAAATGATACTGATTTGCGTATAAACTGATCGAGTTAAGGGTATATTATACTTACTAAGCATAATCGGTCCCAAAATCTCTTTATATTTGCAGAAAAAAGAATAATTCGAAAAGCAATAATTTGAATTGGCCGCCGACCAATAAAATTGATCGTGTGATCTGGTGATCCAATTTGACAGACGCCATTTTTGTTGTTATTGTTGTCAACTCGGTGTGAATATAACTGTTACAATTATCTAATCAAAGAACGTTTTTTTTGTAAAAGGTAGGTCTCAGCGGGTGCCTATTTTGCTGCATATTCCATGCCATTAGTTTACATTCCGAAAAATATTTTTTTCAGGTTAATTTTGGATTTATGTTTTGGAATAATTCTACATATCACTGGTCATATTTTTGCTTCTCTTTTCAGTCACCATACCGCTCCTTGGCTGAGATAAAATAAAAATTAAATCAAAACTTTCATTCTTACTTCCGTCAGTCGGAAATGCTGAAAAATACAAGTTTAGTTCGTTCCTTCTCCGTTTTCCAACTAAGGCACTTTTTTCTCATATCAAAAATCAAAAAGTCTCATGCTTTTTGGTTTCTGCTACTAATAATAACCCGAAGTGACCTTTTTAGATGTCGACGGGTTCAATGTTTACCTGATTGAAAAAATCATCATCAATCATCTTAGTTAATAAGGCATTGTAACAGCTAAAAAATTGGTATATACCGTGATTATGCAGTGTTGCCACTTCACTGTACTTTTCCCCTTATGGCTACTATTAGCATTAGGTACTTTTGAAAAGCCATTGTTTCGTTATAAAATGTTATTTCGATATGGTAGAAGATTTCCCAATGTTCACTGAAATACAAACTCGGTCTGAATTATCGAACACCAGAAGTTTCTGCGAATATTTTGTTACGGATACAGTGTGCCGCGATGTAATTACAGATTCTTTATATCTCGACTTAGTTGTAATTCTATACAGAAACTATTGGCAAATCTGAGAAGCGCGGAATTGTTTTTCGCAGTTCTTTTGTATTTTGAGGAGTGATATTGAATCACCAATGGATGTAATCCTCATTGTTCGTTTCAAAGTTTCACTTCTTTTACCTTAGTAATTGCAGTGGAATTAAATCATACACCATTTGTTGAAAAAGCAATATTTTCCAGGAGGAAAAAAATGTTTTTTTTACTTCTCCGTCGATATTAAGTTGAAAATTTCCGAAGAATAAAATTCCTTTCTAATACAAACTGAAGAAAAACTCCATCAGAAACGACACGGAAATCAGTTTTTCTCATTCACTTCGTGCTTCAAACATTGATAATGAATTAGAAATACTAGCACCTCGCTCACCATAATTATCATATGAAATAATGAAAAATTTCACATTTCAATCTGCAGATGAACTGATTCAAGTTGAAACGCTAGTTTTCATCTGCTGATGACACGGCTGAAATCATTAGCCTTCACGGAAGCGTAGAAGGACCATATATTTTTATGATACGAGAATTTATAGGAAATTGCGACTTTGAAACTCAAAAATTTTGATTTCAATCTCGATACTCTGACTTTGAACGCAAAATTTCGACTTCAGTCTCGAAATTATGATTCAAATCTCGAAATTTCAAGTTTAAATTCGTAATTTCATATTTGAATTTATAAATGAACGATTGAAGAAATACTTAATTTATTACACTTTCTAAATAGACATATATTTTATAGATACGCAATCGAGAAAAAAAATGGACAAAGTTGAAAATTAACATACCTATTTTCATTTGAAATCATTCCATTAGATATTGAAACTGTCCTCTGCTAACCATATCACAGAAATACAATTGAACCTCATTTCCCAACGTTCATTATTCTATTGCAAACACTTTCCCAACACCAGAACAAAAATCACGGTCTCTCGCCCCGCGTTTCGCTAACCAAGTTAGCGTCCTCAGGACGTCATATAACACTCCTGATAATTCTATTTCATGAGCCTTCAATGGATTGTAGCTTTGGTTTTCAATATTTTTTAAAGTCTAACGGTGTGCGCCACCTAGCTAAAGAGCACAACATTGTGTGGATGTTATGAAACGTCAATTCCTTTATTGTGGGGACTTTTTCTACTGAAGGACTAACAATATGATCATTCGAGCTACCACACAATGAATGATATTTTTTGAGGTTTTTGCATGATTTTCGAAATAAATATGAGGGTTAGAAACAGAATAGTACGTGGGTGGTGATCGAGTTCATCTTGATTAGGATAATGCGCTATTTTTATCGCTGAAAAAAAACTTAAGGGCCCGTTTTAAAAAAAAAAAATTGTTTAAAGGTGATTGACAATTGTTCGTGGTGAATTTCATCAGTTCATGATATAAAATGATTTGAAATCCCTGAAAGAATCAATAAAATTTAAAAGAATGGCTGAAAATACCCAAAAAAACCCTGAAATTAAATAACCTACAAAAAAGTAAAAGCAACAATTAAAAATTGAATAATAAAAGGGAAATAAAAATTAAAAGATTCCAATCCAAGTTACTTCACGACGTTTCGATTGTTAGTATCCACAATTGTCTTCTGGCGAATATTTCAAAAACAACCGGTAATATTCTCGGTCTGAAAAGAAATTATTTTAGTTTCCCAAAATAGGAAACTTTTGTACGTTTCGAACGAATTTGTAGGTCTTACCGTTTCCGAAATAGCAATAGTAGGGTGGGGTTAGCTAAAAAAACAGCCTGTATATCGAAAACAAAAAAACGATCTAACCAAGTTGAAAAACTATGAACTGGTTTCACATTTTCAGCATGCATGTCAAACGGAAATGCTCAAGGCTTGGCTACTGTTTCCATTCGAGTTATTGAAAGCAGGATGTTTAACTGATGAAGACTGAAGATAGTGGAAGACGAGATATTCAGATTCGAAGATGTTCGCCGCGACATATTAAGATTCTCACAAACGTGGGTATTTATAAATAATGACCCCAGGAATAGGCCATCGAAATTCCTGACACTTTTCGAACGCGTTCACAGACCAATCCCCTTATCTGTATATGATTTTGAACTGGGTACTAAAAAGTTGAATTTCAATCACACTGAGATATGGTAATGATGTAAATATGAGAGTTTGTATTGAAAGGATATATACTGATAAGCGATGCAAGTGGTTCTGCCATTTATAATGGCTGATTTATGGCCACTTACTTTCTATTGAAAACTATTTCAATCATGATGAGATCATATGTGTATTTTATTTCTATATCGAAGACAGTGAATACAGATTTTCCAAGGATTTCAGCAATAACGAATCTTGAATATGAATGCTTTTATAATGAATAAAAAATTTCAAAAGATGGTCCTTTGTCAAATCTAATAAAGTGTAATATTAAGGTCCATCTCAAAAAACCATTGAAAAGTTCAATTGTGAGACGATATATTGTTTATTTTTGATGCTAGGGACTTTAATAAAAACCTAATGTTTTTTCACTTCAAAGCAAGAAGGTTTTATGAGTTTTTCTCGAAACGAATTGTATTTTTCACGTTGAAACTTTCAATTTTGGCGATTGATGAATCTCCAAAATAGCTGATCTTCAATAAAAACGATGAATGTGCTGTTTTTGATCATGTCGTATGTCGAATACATTTCATACAAAAATTCATGTCGATATACGTGAAATATAAATAGAACATCGATTCTAATAATTTTTTCACGCTTCTCCGAACACAGGAAGCCGCAAAGTGTCGCAGTCAGACTCCTCTTCGTGTATTATTCGGAATTCTCCAAAATGGAAACGGATTCACGTCGACTTCTATGGGAGCTTTTGATAAAAAAGCGACAGAGCGTGAAAATCGCTATGCTTTTCGGTAATACGACACAGCTCATATTCATGCATGAATTCTTTTGATCTATATTTCTTTTGACTGACGAGGTGTTTTTATTCCGGCAAAAATGAATATTCCGTTTGTGTTTCCCGAGACTCGGGAATAGAAAATAGTGAGTAGGGCGTTTCGTTTATGATGGCTCATCTTGTTCATCTTCAATGTTTTCAGTTAGATTTAACGCTAAACGGTTCACCAGAAGTTAGTCTGTAACAACATTGGATGTATGTTTAGTGCAATATGTCAAAAATAATTATAATGTCAAGGTTATATCATATCAAGGTATAGTTCTAAAATTGCATGTATTCAAAATGTATAATTTATAAAATGAAGAGGTTTCAAAATACTGACTATTGCAAACTGTACTTATTATAGTTAATTCGAAAAATATTGAGTTTTGGGTGCCACCTGCAGAAGAAAAGCCTTATAGGATAGATTGGTCAGTAGGTGGTATTTCTTTCAATACAGCCGTCAGAGAAGGTCATTAAATCTTGAGACTGTAGCCGAACCTTTCACTGAAGTATTTATAAGTAGGTACTAGATTATTTACAATCAATCAGTTTTGAATAATTAGTGAATGAATAAATCATTCGTCTGACGGGATACTAATGTTTCAATTTGGTGCTCGGAAATTGACTAATTTGTCTACGAAATATCAATGATAATATACTCGTGTTCTACAACAAATTGATAAAACATAACTCGATATCCGCTTTCAATGGTTCACTTGGCATGCTTGTACAATATTTTTGTTGAATTCATTGATCTTAATCTTCTGCTCAGGAAAGACAGTGTTAAAACTTGCATACAACATCAATTTTAAGATTTTTTTTTCATGTCTAAACGCCAGAACGTTGCGCTTATAATACAAAAAGTAAACAGCTCTCTAGGTAGCTGGATATGGGACAGAAAAATGCCAATTTATAGGCTCATTGAGATCAGTCGTAGGTGTTTCTATAAATGTTCTATTTTTTCTTCAATCGGTTGGAAGATCTTCAACAAAAAAATTCTTTGATTTTTGTTTTTCCTTATTCATCGTTATTTATTGTTTTTCATTCAGTGATTGTATTATAACTAATGCTTTCCAGAAGGCAATTCAAATAGATATGTTTTTGTAAAAATACTTATGAACAGTTAAAAAATTCGAATAAAGATGGTTGCACACTTTAAGATCGTACGAAAATGTTACAGGGGGAAGTTCCAGAATCAGATGATATTAAAAGTTATTTTACGGGGGTTTTTGGCTGTGGTCTCCAGGTTTTTATTCATAAAATCGCGGTCAAAAAACCCGGAAAATAGCTTTCACACATCTAACTCCAGTTTTAGAAAAAACACTTTTTGACGGCTTCATCATTTAACAAAAAACTTATCACTCTTAAAAATATTTCCTTTTCAATTCAAGTGATATTAGAAATTAACCGAATCAAATATATAGTTATATAAAAGTATTTTCAAGCTATTACTGTGGATACCAAACTGTTTGGGATTTTTATAAATTTTTTACAGTTTCAAAACCTATATAAAGATTTTTTTCTCGGTTTGATCGAGTTATTGGCAGGTTTCTGAAGTTTGATTTTTCAGAAATTTACAACCTGTATAGCTGAATTCCTTCAAATTGGAAACTTTCAGAAGATATACAATAAAATGTAGACAATTAACTTTTTTTCATTTATATGCTACTAGAATTGTAAAAGTTTGACATATCGATTCATAAATGCAGTAGAATATTTTTCCTTATACTTTCCATGAAATGAATATATCAGCACATGCAAAACTAATTCAATGTTGTCTTTTGTTATTTTGAACTTTTTCAGTTGATCAGTAAAGTTATCAGTAGTTTTTCCAATGATTTCTCTTTGAGTCTTGAAAGTTTTTCACATCGAGCAATAAATATACCTGAGCAGAACTTATAAAAAAATATATATAATACAGTTGTCCTTTCACTCTCCTGCTTCTGTTCGGACCGTAATTAGCACCTACAGAAACTCTTGTAGTAATTAATAACTACAAAAGAAAAGAAAATTGTTCGGAACTCTGAATGCTTTCAAAGCCCGTAAAATCTTTCTGAATAAGTCCATGACGGGTGTCTGTCTTCTTGGAAATTTCCCATCATCAGCGAAGCGTTGAATGAAAAGAATGAGAAACGAAATCCTTGGCAAGGTCTCTCGATGGTTATATAAATAAATAATTGCCACCTTCTAATCCAAGAGGAAACGGCGTCTAAATGCCAGTATTAGAATAGATTTAGAGGTTAGTGATCTAGCAGTAAAAATATGTTGATCGGTGAGATTGCAGAAGTGTTTTGTTACGCTGATTAATCATATTGATATCTGAAGAACATGTGAAGACAAAACTTGAATTTTACTCGGTTAGTTTGTCATTTGAAAAAAATATAATCTGAAATGTACATGCTATCGTGAAAACTAATAACATTCCTTGCAATTAAAACTTTTTCCTTCCACTGTAGGTTTTGCCTCAAACGGACATTTGAATTTTCTGAATGATTTGGCCATTACTTGAAGATTCCGTAGTAGTTTCATAAACTATACATCTAAATAAATTGATCCACAAAATAAATTATAGAAATATATATAGTATCATGAAAGTATCATGAAAATTATCTATATAATACTGAAATAATTAAAATTCATGGCAAAATTGTTTAATGATGATTGACAGAAATACAAAATTCAGACCACGAAAACTAGATATTAACTTAGTTAAGCTCAAGATAAGATTGAGGACATGATTTTTATTCAGAATCAGATTAATCATGAAAAAAAAGTAAATAAACAAAAAATACTCAGTTGTAAAATCTTCATAATCAATTTCAAAAAAGGCTTTCATTCTCATAAATTGGTGAAAGTGAAAAATATCAATTAATTTATGATAGGAAAGGTAGTCCTTATGGAGTGCTGGACTTCCATTCTGAATTTATTCCGTCTATATAGTTTATGAGTTGTAAATATTTATGAAGTAGATGTTTTGCTATTTTACAATGTTCCATTGTAATATTATAATTTTATTAGAAATTCCTTAAGAGTCGTAAGGACACCGAGAGAGATTCAAATCGGACATAACCTCGAAATTTATCGAGACAAATAGGGGCGGACCTTATTTCCTTCAAACGATCGCGAGAAGAC
>WOGP01009383.1:0-10770 GCA_015342065.1 Leptinotarsa undecemlineata | reverse complement strand
TTTTGTAGAAATTCATGTTGAATATAGAATAAAGAAAATACTTTTGTCTAGTTTCTACTGTGTTTATTTATTCGTTACGACCGGTTTCGGCTTATTAACCGTTTCCATTTTCAAGTAACCTACTACTTGAAAATGGCCTAATAAGCCGAAACCGGTCGTAACGAATAAATAAACACAATAGAAACTAGACAAAAGTATTTTCTTTATTCTATATTCAACATGAATTTCTATAAAATAAATAAGTCATCAATCGAACGCGTGGGATCTCATCAGTATAATTCAAAAATAATAATATACGACTTGAGTCCAGTGATACCCTGTGTAATATGGCAGTTTTAAAAAAATCTGTTAACCATATCAAAAACTGTAAAAAATTATTAGAGAATTTTTTTGTAAATGAATGTCAATGGATCCACATCAAAATTACGTTGAAATGTGGTTTTCATTAAAAAAAATTAGGGAATACAATTCGAAAAATATATCTGTTGAATATGCCAGAAATTCTTATTCCTCTAGATTCAGCCAATTTTTGTTTTATTTTCATAACTGTCCAAAATTTCATGAAAATATGTTCATCATTAAAGTTATGAGTAATGACATATAAAAAGCCTTTTTACCAATGACTTTTTTTAAATGAACTGATTTCTGAACACTGATTGAATAAAAAACTGCCGAATCCAGAGGAGTAGTCAGAATTGTTATGAAAGCTCTAAAATTGAATTTGTGATATAATCAATGGCATCTTTTCAAATTTTAATTCCTCATAACTTTCTTAATGATGAACTCTTTGTCAATAAATTGAATTGGCTTATAAGAATCCATATTGAAACTTACTAGTGAAATTTATTTTGATTTTCACTATAAAAGGTTTACAAAACTTCGGCACGTGTTTTGCTTTACAATAGCTTCCTTAACTAGGAGAAAATTTAGCTAGAGGAAGCTATTGTATTGTGAAAAGCGTGTCATGGGTTTTGTAAACCTTTTATAATGAAAATCAAAACAAGTATTTTCTTCCTTATATTTTTGAAAGAAACCATTTTAACTACGTGAATCAAATAATGTTGTTAGATTAAAAATAATTTTTTTTACTTCGAAACAGTTGATCCTCATTTACTCATTCATGAAATTTGGTGTTCATTAATACTTCTCGAATGTTCACCTAATAAAAAAAAATCATTCCAGTCTGTTGAAAAATATGTGTCTTATAAAAGTGCTTTCACTTTAAATGGATCACACAATATGCATTCAGTTTATGAATAAATAATTTATAACGAAAACTTTACTTCACTGAAATACTTTGCCTTATGCAACAATATTTGTTGAATGTTTACAGAACTTCGAAGAAGGAAAATGATATGCTAAACACTTCATAAATAATAAACTTATTCACTTTTTGAATTGAGCACTGAAACAAATAGAAAATTTGATAAAGGGATCAACATTAAACACTTGTATATCAGTGAAACATTAGTTTTCCTTCAATTCTGCTAGAACCATCGAAACTTTGAAATGACTTCTGTGTATTTTACAGAAATTTACAACTTTCCATAGTTGATATTCACGAAAGCATTGAAAGTAGATCAAAAAAATTGTAATCATCAAGAAAGGAATACACATCCCTTGTCCAAAATGCCAAAAGAAAATAATTTGGTCACCAATAAGAAATCATTTTTTTAGACAGTGTTTAGAGAACATTGAATTTGGTCTTCCACTCAAAATTAGTCATAAAATTGTACTTGGGTGGCAAATGAAGAAATGAAAGTTGGGAGGTAATCAACTTAAAACTTTTTCATAAATGTGAAAAACCAGAGGCTGCATTAAAAGTTATTCATTTTTTGATGAAATTAGTCCATATTGGATTTGAAGTGATGTTGAAAATGCCCAAAACTTTTCTGTTATTTGAATCTATAAGGTAAGTAAAAGTAGAACAAATTAGTTTTTGTATATCCTCAATTTACCCTATTCCACATAATTATTTACCTCACAAATAACAAATTCGGAATAATAGAAAATAAGGTCCACGGTACTGTTTGCAATACTTGAAAGAATTGCAGATATTTTATTCTGTGCATGGGCCTCAAGACATCTCGAGTTGTATTACGATTATAATTGCAGTTGCAATTATAGTTACACTTGCAAAAAATACGAACTGAGTTTTATCAAACAAATTTCTGGTAAAAACGGTTACAAGGTAGATATTAATTATTGATTCCACTCTTTCCAAAACACTGCAGAAATAAGCTACTCTCCAGGTCTATCCCACTTCAAGAAATGATTGACATACTTTGGTGAATCCACCAATAACATAGCTCTTTTTTTTGAGAAAGAAAGACTTAGACGTAGCTTATGGAACACATAATAATTCAAGCAAATTTATAATGAATGATAAAGACAACAGGATATATCAACTTGTGTTTCTTACCCAAAACTGTATATTGGCCAAAAGAATGGAACCTTCTCCCAAAGAATGAAAGAACACAGGAGTAGTTTCTTATATGTGTAAACCAATTCCACATACGCAAACCATCTTTTGGCAGAGGGGCATTAGTTTAACCATGACTATGATGTATCACATTTGAAGAAAAAGCTTCAAACTCAATATTTTAGAGTTATTAGATTAAAGAATTCAGAAAATTCAATTGATGATCAAAATTTCTCCCCTTATTGAATTTGTTTTTTAATGAGGAAATTGGTAATTAGTTTATTACCCATCCATTTAATGAGCTGGTAAAATTCTATTTGAAATATTAAATAAAATAATCAGATCATCCCTAAACTCTGGTATAATTTCAAGTAATTAATTAGATAGGTCATTTGAATCAAATTGATATATGTATTATATAAAGCACAAATCACAAGGTAGAATTCAGTCGATATTACCACGCCTGATGAAGCTACTGTATAGCGAAACATGTGTTGCGGTTTTATAAATTGTTTAGTGAAAATCTCACACATCATCTTAGTTTGCTGTTACTGTAATATACACAGAAACTTGTCCATCAAGATATTAAAATAAATTACCTCACAACTTTCACATAAGGTATTTCACGTAAAACCCAAATCTGACAGGATTGAAATTTAAAATACAATTAAGCATCAAGTGAAATTTCATAGGCCACATATTCCCACCTTGAATGTGATCAAAAATCAGTCAAAAGTTTCAAAATATTATGCATACTATAAAATATCTATATGCAATGAAATGCATCAACAACCTAAAATTAAACAATCACATCACAAGGAATGTCTTAACAAAAACTCCGAAAAGGACTAAAATCTAAAACAAGGTGCACTTGTTCCTTAGATAAAAAAGCTTTATAAAGCAAAAACTCTTGGGACCAGTTGTGTTACAATAAGTCATTTATATTTTTAATTATGCTTCTAATTTTGAAATCAAAATTAGATAGGTGAGTTTATTGAACTTTCAAAGTTTCACAATACATATTTTTGAAGTTAAAATCATTTACTTTTCTGAAAGCTTTGTTCCAAATTGATCAGTTTTTATTATTTTTTTATTGAAAAAAAATCCGTTAAATCTTAAAAAAATCAATTGAGAAAAATTTTCTCCCAATCAACATGAGATAATTAGAAGATATTTTGTCAGTTCTTCAAAATATAATACTGTTTTGTATCATTGTTAAAATGTCAGTAAAAGCTAAAATGGCAAGGTTAAAAATTAAGTGCAATCACATCTTATGACGAAAGGTAAAGGATCAATTCATACTAAAAAACTGTTGTATTCACTTCATTTGATGCTACTTGAAATAGAATTCCATTAGATTGTGTTCAGTAGTAACACAAGTTTTCCAGTCATTCCAGTTACCAGGTCATTTTAATAATATAACTTACAAACTTTCTCCCCTGATTAAATTCTGGTTACTCTCTCCTTTAACATACAAAAAAGACATGGCAACTTTTTTGCTGACAATGAAGTGAATTCACAAAAGAAGTATTTTCTCTATTTCCATATAATATGAAAGATTGCTTTCTGTCGAATCCAGCGACCATATTAATTAACATTAATGCCCTGCATCAAAGTTGATTTAAGTATCTACCATATTTTTCATGTGATTATTAGAATTATTCTCTTCTTGCCCTTTTGGGTCTGATGTGATCGCCATCCCCCCTGCCCTTTTTACCTACCTGTACCTGAGATTGTGCAGTTAAATGTAGTGATATAGCGTGAGTGTTCAATTTTTCTGCCAAAAGTAAATCTTTTAGCTCTTTCATCTTCTGACTACGTAAAATGACAGTCGGTCGCCTGTCTTCTGTTTTGGAGTTGTTTTCCTTCTCAGTTTCTTCATGTCCCTCAATTTTGGAAGTACTCGGTCCTACATTTACTTTTTCTCCGCTTTCCAAAATCTTCGACGCAGAAGGGAACTCCCCTCCTGAATATTACAAAAAAATTGGTAATCAAGATATTTTGTATGACAATACAGGGCGTGACAACAAAGCCAGCCATCAACAAAGAATCAGAAAATATAGAATTATTTTCCGGTCTTATTGGTGGAAATTTTTCGTTCAGATCTCAGAAAAATTATTTATTTAAATTGAAGGAATGAATTCATCCAGAAATGATTTAGTTTACAATGGAGTCATAAAGAGTTTTTCTGCCTTCGGTTCTACAACGATCAACTATTTTTTGTTATGCCCTTCATTTACTCAAGACCGCAGATATTCATATTTCAATTTCTCCAATAATGTTTCAAACCAACTTGATTTTCTTGAATATGCTATATTGTACTTAGTCCACTGCCTTTATTTATTATGTGATGTGTCTTTAGTTTCAGATATATTTATTGTTTCTAAAACAAGGCCAATTAAAATTGATGTTTAAATTTCACTATTAAAGCATATGATTAATAAAAAAAATTGTATCAACAAGAGTTCCAATCATTCACTCATGAGGATTTTCGGTAGCTTGAAGAAAGGCTAGAGGCTAACACAGTTTAAGTCAACCTTTTTTAAGGAGTTAAACGGTAAACCCGGCATGTTATTTAATGAACTTAGGATTCTGACTGTGACTGAAAAAGTGAGTACTTAAATTTGATGAAAACCTGTACCATTCACAATCACATGGAATGGCTATTCTCTACTATATAAAAAAATCAGACTAGTTCTTCTATTCTATTAAGGCTTCAATAAAGCTTCTAAGAATGCCATAGAAAAATATTGACCTCAAAGTGAAAATGAGATATATTTTCACCAAAGTATAATATTTGAAAGAAATGTCAATTCAAACAGAATATATGGAAATATACAATTAAATCAAGGGTTGAAAAGCAATGGTCTTGATTTCTGGACACTTCAACAAGACTTGTAAAAGAATGCTTACCCATAAAAGGTGATCCATCTCCTTGTAGCAGATACTCCGGATTAAGAATTTTTTCAGAACATCCTGCGGTCAATGCCTCGATGCTTGGATGAAAATTCGAAGTGGACTGTTCTATGAGCTTCACAGCCCCATAATCGCCATGCCCTGCACCATTTTCTTTTTCATAATTATTATTGTTATTGTTGAAATAAGTACCATTCTTCTTCAGCAATTTATCCTCTTCAGATTTATCGCACACGATGTGGACCTGTGCTCTCACATCTGCATCGAACTTAGATATGGTAATGACAAGAGGTTTTGCCCAACCGATGTGCAGAACAGGAGTTGCACTACCTTCCTCCCACTGACATATGCCATCGTAAAATCGAAGAAGATCAGCAAAACATTTCGATTTTTTCAAAATTGTGTTAGCGTGAAATCCAGAACTTTCAACTTTCATTATGTGAGGTATCAATTCATTAGCAATTTCCAAAAATTCTTTGTATATTTCTTCATCATCCCTAGAATAGTTGTATCTGAAACAAATAAAATTACTTGTTCATGTCATGAATGGTTTATTGTTACACTTGCTACTCTTTTCCAGGTTTTCCCTGACTTATTTGTTCTGTAATAGTTCGGTATTTCAAAAAGTAAGTATGTCTTTCCACTACCTTTGTACCAGTTGATGAACAGTTTTTTGGGGGATCTATTTCAACAAAAACCGTATTGTGATTCACAAAAATAAAAATGACTTGAAAGGGCCTAACGGAACAAATCAGAACAAGTTTACTTAGCTTCTTCAGCAGTACTGCAAACAAATCTTTCAAATCTCATTAATGTCTTGAAATCCTCTTATTCAAGTATAGGTACCTGTTTGAGTTTTTATATTATATGTTTTACTATCAATGATAATAATTATGGAATTTTCACAATACATTTTTTTGAAACATGTTTCGCTATATGGTAGCTTCATCACTTACTGGTACATCAAACTATTCTTCAATATCTTTTATATAACAGTAGGTAAAAGCAAAACTCTTTAGATCAATCAATCAATTTATTTGCTTAATCTCATTATAATAGATTTTTCATTGTCAGGAAAGATTTAAACATATAACAATACATACACTTTGAATTACAATTTAATATTTAGAAACTCATCAATGTAGTAGGGACACAGATCAACCAGCAGCCCTTTCACATCATTCTTGAATTATTTATATGCATACAAAATGGTGGATGGTTAACGAGCCTTATAGCCAAGGTTATGAAATTTTAATGAGTGATTGCCTACCTGTACCAACCAAAATCTACAGGTAGATTTTGTTTACTATATTCAACCAACTATTCAATTCAATTCAGTTTATTGTCCCAAGAAACAATGAATATTATATCTAGAAAAAAAACCAATGAAATGCAGTCAAATGATGAAATTGATTACAGAAAGTATATGTGTAATAGAAATAGAATGGAAACTATGAAATTCCACGAATTAGTTTTTTTTTCAATTGATACTTAAATTTTGTAATGGAATAGTGCTTTTTCATTTTTTCGGGAATTGAATAATACAGGGTGTCCCATATAAAACTCCGCGGGCAAATATCTGAAAAATGAGAGAGAATATCCATATTTCGTGAAGGCAGATGATTTTGATGTCAAAGGGTCCTCTTATTTGCGAAGAGATCCAGCAATAGGTGTCATCCATTAGGGCATCTCTACACCGATGCCAATTTTTTTTAATGGTTACCGAGATTTTACGATTCAAAAAACCAATTGAAAATACTGGGTTATCATTTAAAAAATTGGCGTCAGTGTTGCGACGCCCTGTCGGATGACGCCCAGTACTGGATCTCTACGTAAATAAGAGGTCTCTTCAACACCAAAGTTATCTACTTTCACGAAATATGGATAGTCTTTTTATTTTTTTAGATATTTGTCCGCGGAGTTTTATATGGGACACCCTGTATATGTGGTATGTACAGTTGAGCATGTGGAAGTGAATGAAATAAGAAGTGAAAGTGAGAATAAAAATGCAACAATACTCCACCTCAGTTATTTTCGTTTTGAAGAAAAAATTATCCAATCGAACGCAATAACGGCTCTACTGTGAGACAAATATCAAAAAAATTTCGTCAAAAATTATTGTTTATTTTTTCATTGCATTTTGTTCGGGTCGTATTCAATCGAAATGAATTCAGTTTCAAATGAAAATAACAGATGTTGCGGAAAATATGCCATGCGGTTTAATATATCACCAATGAAAATGAAACTATGATAGCTGATGAAAGAAACGTGCCATTAAATATAATATGTGTGTGTTCACAAATATAAAAGCAGGTTGATTCATTGTACATATAACATATATTTCAAATTTACCATTTTTTAGTTTTTTAAAACATACCGATGAAACAATTTTGTTGACATAAATTGATATTGATTACAGTGACTACTTAAATTTTAATACTAGCTGTTTTGATTAAATCAGTGAAATAATTTGATGAAAAATGAATAGGTATTCAGATGATTTACACTTCATTTCGAAAAATTAGTATGTGATATAATGTGATGTAAACCTTTTACAAATAATGTAGTTACATCGGTTTCCACCTCTAAGTTGTCAAAATGCTTAACGATGTTTGAATTCAACATTTAATTTTCAAACTCAAAAAATTCTCATGCTTAAATGAAACATAGATAATTTCGTGAATATGAATGGAATTGCATTAACTCATAGAATTCTCCATCAAAATTCATCCAGAGAAAGAAAGCTGAAAGAATCAGATCAGAGTGGAAAAATATCTGGTCGAGGTAGGAATCGAACCCACGATCTTCTGATCGTGAGTCGGGCGCACTACCACCGCGCCAATTCCACAATATAAGTACAAAGACACGATCTCAATTAAAATGAATAAAGTTACACATGAGATATGTAGGTATCAGTCATAGAAACGTCTATTAGGTTTGATGAAAACATATCCTTATCTTATTGTGACATTAATGTATTGATGAAGTTGAGAACTTTTTTTCACACGCAGGAATTTTTTTTTCACTTCGATCCAGTATCCGGATGTATCTTCAAAAACATGTTCTGAAGAAATTCCAATGAAGTTTCCGAAACCATTGGGTGCATTCATAATGAAGTACAAAGAGGAAGGTTCTAGAAAGCTTTCATATCCGTCGTTAATATTTTCCTTTTCAAAAAATATGGTAAATTGGCACTCCCTCAGAAGCTGAAGAAATACATAGATATTTTAAATTCCCGTCGCAATGTTGATGAGAGCAACTGGTCAAATCGAAATTCTACAGTTAGAATGAAAACATACAAATGTTACCCCATTCCATTTTCTGTAAAAATATTGATGTAAATCATATTTCCTAATCGATACGCACTTGAAAGAACACAGCAGATATTAATACATCTATGTAACTATATACATATCATGTAGACACCTAACTTTGTTTACCTGCATTCCTAAGCACCAAATTTTTACAACGCACGCTTCGCCTGTATTTTTCAACTGATTTAGATACTTACTTGGCTGCGAAGGGATTCAAGTCAGCGCGGTATTCTGAAAATGGAAGGTCACTGATATACGAAGTGTCTTGGAAGGGATTTCACAAAACATATCACGTAAATTGAACTTCACATAGAATGTTCTTAATTCAATTTCACAAAGTATTTTTACTCAACTCTTTGGTTCACAGATGAAATTCTGTGAAATCCGTTATCACGGTTTTTTATTGTGTAAAATTGAAGTTACCCTATAAATATTGTGAAAATTGCAGTATATATTCATGTTTTTTCCCAATCATTTTTAACAGTGTCCTTTGAACTTCCTCATGAACAAGTATTTCTCTCTGTTGATGATTGCAGCTTGGGATCACTTGATGTTTCCGTGAGGCTGCTACGGGTGGCGTTTTTGGATCTGAAGAAGATTCTTTAGTTGTACTTGGACCCAATTCAACCTATCCTTTTCGACAATCCTCTGACGCAGGAAGTACAGGCACTGGTTGTGTCGGCTTCTCTTCCTTGCGAGACTTTTGCTTTCTTCTAGCCAGAGTATGTTCCACCATCACTTGAGAGTAATCATTCCGCTGAAAATCTTCCTCGATACCTAGTTTCTTCTCGAGACTTTCCTTCGTATCACAAAGCCTCAAACAAAGAACGATCCACCAGAGTCTTGATAATTCCTATTTTGATAAATTGTAGGTGGTTGGATTCGTAGTTCAGATACTGACCCGTGTGGGTGGATTTTGAGTATTCAGATGTTTTCCACCCTTGGGAATGGGTTTTCGGTATACAGATGTTTCCCATTTATTGTCGAGACTAACTATTCCGAAAAGCTACTCACACAGGTCAGTGTCTAAATCACGAATCCAATCACCATCAACCTACCAGAAGAGGAATCATGAAGACTCTAGGGGATCGTGCTTTGGAGACCTGTAATACGAAGAAATGTCCCAAAATGAACTAGGCATCATCAAAAAACGTCTTCAGTGAAATGGTTACGTACTACAAGAAAGAGAAGCCGTCATAATTAGTGCTTCTACTACGTCAAAGGATTATCGAAAAAGATAGGAAAAATTGTGTCCAAGTACTACATCAGAACCTTCTTCAGACCCGGAAACATCATCCATAGCAGCCCCACGAAAACCAGGCCACCAAACGAAGACTGCGATTACAGGTATTGTATATTCTGTTAGTACGGAAAATCATATATTGGTGAAACAAAGAGGTCATCAAAAGTCCGCATTGCCGTACACATGAAACACACAACGAGGAAAAACCAGCAAATTGGGAAAAGCAGAGCCCATCAACATAACATTAAGTGATCTCAAGCTGAGATCATCCACAGAGCTCAACACTGGTTTGAGAGTGAGTGAGTAAGTAAGAGTAAGTAATTTAGTCACTAAGTTCAGTAAGTATGTTGTCCAACGATGTATTCAGCCAATCTTGTGTAGAAATACGCAATATTTGGAAACTAGTAATCAACTAAACTTTCAACTCCTGCCAAACGGTCAACCCCGGGTAAACCGGGAATATCAGGGGAGCCCACGATGCGAAATTGGGATTTACTCGATCGTCATTGAAACATATTAGGTTGCATAGCTTACATGATAAGAAGAAAACATTTTATATAATACATACCTTTCCAACGGTGGAGGAAGTGGCTATAGATGTTTGAATATGTGAAAAAATACTGTTGCATGGACATACTCGACCGCGTCAGATATTGAATGTCTTACGTATTTTTAATAGTGTTGGTATGTTAATCTGATCGTTTACATGATGTGGGTGGTTGTACGTGAGGGTTGAAAGAAAAAAGAAAAAAAATTCAATCGAGCGTGTCTGATTTTCTGAGGAGCTGTTAGGTGCAAGAAAAAAACTCTCATTCAATAATCTGACGATTTTGATGTGACGCAAACTCACACAGAAAAAATTTGCCATTTTTAAA
>WOGP01009381.1:0-10771 GCA_015342065.1 Leptinotarsa undecemlineata | reverse complement strand
CTTGCCATAGGGTCCCATTTAAAATTTTTGGTCACAGTGGCCTTGTGACGTCATTTATGACTATTGCGTCACCTGTTATGACCAGTTAAGAAGCCTACATCCGTTTATTTCCACCCTCCAAATTTCATTATTATAAGTATACCCGTTCAAAAGATACGAGGGGGGGAGGGGACTTTTGACTAGCACTGTATAATGAATTTTTGTTAGGAAATTAACTTTTCACAACTGCATTATCGAGCAGTCGTCCAAAATATACATCTGCTTGGGTCTTTATGTTAATTCTTTGATTTTCTCATCACATATCATTAAAATGGTGTCTTCTCTTGAAAGAAAAGTTTATTGCCAAAACACAGATGAATATTTAGAATGACAGACACCACATGGGATGTTTCGACTAGGTACTCATTGTTAACACTTTTATGGATTAAGACAAAGGCCCAAGTGGTTGACCTTTTTGACTACAATCATGACCCACTCCATCGTCAGGGAGAAAGGTACTTCGAACACATTTTTTAGCCGATGCATTGATTCATTCTGTTCTCAGATTTCGGCGGAGAACTATTTCTTATTCTGGAGTTTCCGCCGAGAACTGAACCCGCTCTACAATTTCCTCGCTCATCGAGAGAAGACTTAGCGTTAGTTCCTCCAGGTTACCCTGTAGTTTTCTTTTTCGTGTTTGGTTCGTCATTGGGTTTTGTTGTTATTAAATTGTGTAATTAATAAACGCTGTGTTGGTCTAAATAATAATTCACCTATCACTAGTCTCGACAATAGCCTTTTTATTTTTGTACTCAAATTTGTTTCATCGAAACAAACTCCACGAAATTGATTCAAGTCATCGAGTTTTAGTCTGAACAATAGACAATCCTCAAGGAACCTTGAGGAATACCTTGAGACGGAGCGTCTTCGTTTTCAATAAAGTTGGACGTGCAACTCGGAACTTTATTACCATGATACGAAAAAATCGAGGCACGAAACACGAATAAGAAGACGAGAAGACGAACAAGCAGAAGAAGAAGAAGAAGCACCGTCGTCGATGAGCGGCTATCGGGCATGAAAAGAAGCGTTCGCGCTGTGTAGTAGTTGAATAATTTGCAATTCAAATAGTGCACCTGCGTTTAAATTTTTCCCATGGACTGCCTGACAGTGGAGCGAGTTATTTACGCTTATGTTTATTAGCGTCTCCGTCCATGCTATACATTCAACAACCACTATTAAATATTATTTTATTTATCGGTATACTCGAAGGCAAGGAACGGTGATGTCGGCCGGTGATCGAATGAATGAACTAGTTAACACTAGACAACGTTACTTTCCATTGAGATATATGGAGGCTGCTCCCTATTTTGCATATTCGAGTTATCAAATACTTTAGGGGACGGTTTCTAGTTTATCAGGCTAGCATCCAAAGCCACTAATTACTCAATGCCAAGATGCATAGTACCACTTCGAGATGTGTTTGTATAGAACTCTTAACCTTCGGCATTCTAGATAAACAAATGATCCAATAAATTTTAGTATTTCATTTACAGTTCAACTCAAGTTAAGCAGTTTGACAACGTCAAGTTGGCACTTGAATTTTCAACGTTGTTTACTTTTGGCAAAAACTGATATATAGTGTTAAGTTTAAGTGGTAAGTTTTTTTAAATATGTGGTACATAAATTAAAGAGCTCAACAAAATAGGTGTGACAGATTTCGATTGTTGCACCATTTATCAACAAGAGTAGAAATTTTGGTCAATATCATTTCTAGCATTGAGAGTTTTTGACAAAACAAAAGCGGATCGTTTAAAACATCAGGGTATCTAAGCATCAATGTTAACGCGCTAAGAGTTCACAACTACATACTTTCATTCCTGTGAAAACTATTCCACCAAATCACCTAAGAAGAAGAAAAGAGAATTGAAATTTTCTAACATTGAACTAACAATGATTGATTACATTAGCCCTTATAAAACATCACTGTAGGTAATAATAGAGGTATTTAGCTTCATTGAGTACCTGAATGTTGTTTACTAGTGACAATGTGGTGAGTAAACTAAATCGAAATGAAAATTTAACAGGTTGCACCCGTAATGTTTATGCATGTGAATTTCCAAGGATTCCAAATAATTGAGTTTGCAACTCTTCCTTACATTGACTAGATGAAAAGAATAACTTGGGACAGACAGTAATAAATGAGCAGCCTACAATTCAATTTCAACACAGCATTCTCACTGCCTTTGTCTGCTAACAATCTAGCTAGGGAAATTGATACAATTACACAGATAGGTCATAATAATGATTTCAACGCAGATACAGTCCAGAAGTTTGTCAGAAAACAAAGCCGTAAATTCACTTACAGATTAATATACCTCCAGATCAAACAATCAAAAATCAAGAAATGGGTAACTGTAACATGGTTTGGTAAAAGAACAGAGATAATTCCGTGTTTCTTCAAAAAAAACAATGTGGAAGTGGCATTCAGACCACATGCCAGGTTATCTGATTTCCTCGTCAAACCCAAAGACAAAGTGGACAAGTTGGAGAAATGTGGAGTTCATAAGCTCAAGTGTCCGGAGTGTAATAGTGTCAGGTACTCATTGAAGCTAAGTACCTCTATTACTATTTAAAGTGGTGTTATATAAGGGCTTATGCAAATAAAAGTGGTAAAAAACATAGACAGTTGCAATTCACTTTTCATCATTATGAATTCCACCACGTAGTTACGACTGCACTCATCTCCGAAGAGTTGAATATAGACTCCAAGAAATTTCATTTCCTTCTGTCCACAATAAACCAACTAAGGCGCATTGCTCACTGAATAAACTTATTTCATGAAACTAATTTTGCAAAATATCAAACTAAAATTGCCTGCAACAGATAGATATGTTTGATGAAACTTCACTTTCACTGATTTCAGGAAACCAGGTTTCAAGAAATTCGTTAAATCGATTTCTTGTTGCTTCAATCTCAAGTTTCATCAGTCCAAGTATAAATTTCATAGGCAAAGAAAGAAATTAGCTGCGGTGGCAGATACATTTCAAGTCACATTTATCGAAACAGCAGAAAAACATCAGCATCACATGAAAGAGTGAAGCACTAGGAAGTGTCAAGTGAAAGTCAGAGCCAAGAGGCAAAATGAAGATACAGGAACAGGTAATGAACCAATAAATACACCATCACAGGGAATTGGGTCAATGAGACCTCCTCCGAAGAAAATCCATACTAATGCTGCTGATGAGATAATGCGAATAAAAAGTGGCTTCGAATATCCTTAAATTCATCGGGATATCTGCTTAGTTATCGAGCCGATCCCTGATCCACGAGTGAACACAGTACTTGCGTTTTTTTGTCATATCTTAGCAACCACTACAACACAAGCACATCGTCGTCGGAATCCATCACGAAATTGATGGAAAACCATTGCTTCTGTGAGCACGTTCCAATGAAACGGTTTTCTTGAAACCCATTACATGAAACCAGTTTCATGAAACAAATGTTTGCAGTGTGCATCGCGCCTAACCCACCCTTTACTCGTTTGCGGTCTCATTAGAAAATTAGAAAGGAAAAGCCAATGAACATTAGTAAAATCTGGCTACCTGTTCTTGATTGTACACAGTCAAGATCATGTTATTCAATTTAGATAAACGAAGTCATGCTCCCCTATTATATTATGTGATCCGAACATATTGGTTTCTGCGTTTAAAACAACTCGAGAACTTCGACCGTTGCCTCATCGCCATTGATACTGTCTACCGCAGTAGTAGACGAAACGTTAGGTAATTTATTATTCATTAGTGAACATAGACGAATTTTTGAGGTAAATAACGTTGAAACAACACGTATTAAAACATGAAAAACATCGCCTTAGCATCAAACAGTTGACTGATCTGTCATCTGCTTATCAGGATTGCTTGCTTAGTTTTCAACTGTGGTGTCATGCTTATTAATTGATATCAATTACATATTCGTATTTAGTGATTTAAATATTCACAGTGTTGTATTTTGTTGTTCAAAAAACCAAAAACCAGACTAGTAACCTTTTTCATTCGATACCGATTTTGATTACGACTATACTTCAAACACGGCAGATTCAGAATCAAGTCGAGTATTAATATTTATCATTATTCTGGCTGTAGCATGGCTCGCTGAGCCATTATGAATAGATATTGAAATTGATGTCGGAGTATACCATACTCCGTGATAATTTTTCAGTCGCTTTTGGCCATCAATTATCAACGATTAGAGGAAGAGTTAAACTTTATCATCTAGACTAGTCGTATTCTCTATCTCGCTAGCCACTCGGACCGTGACAAACAATTATTATTCTTGTTATTTGTTGCTCCATGCTCGGTGCTTCTGAAAAACGATGCCTACTTGTAATTTGTCAGGCGTTTTCATAGTTATTAATAGAATCAACAACAAATACTTCACACCGTTTTGCTAAATTATTATTGCATGCGGCGAGGTTTTCACATATGACGTCACTCCAAAACTGAAGAATTAATAACTTTCATAAGAATTCAGTTTTTGCGTAAAGGAAGGTTTTGGTTTTCTACCTCTCCATCTTCATACATACATTTCTTATATGAAAATGGATAAATAGCGAACAAAAATCTTTGTTTTAAAAAAGACCGTCAAATTAGACCAAAAAATAAGAGTAAATTCCCACCAAGCTGAAAATCAGTAAGATTGTTTAAAATATGATTAAAAACAAAATTTGAAAGTTCTTCACCTTTCCCCTGAATGGAAAAAATGTTATTCAAGGTCAAAGGTCAAAAAAATGAGTTTTGCGAATTTCAGCAAAATGGTAAGTTTTATCATAAAAATACTTCAGATAATAAATGTAGACCGTAAAATTATCTACAAAAAATGTGTCAATACTTTTTTTCTACGAGCCACCGTTTTTGAGACATAACGGTTCAAAAAGTTGTGAAAGTCGTAATCGTCACAATATGCAAGAGTACACCACGTATACAGGGCTTCTATTACCGTTTAGAAGATATAAATTAATTTCGATATTTTTTTACCGAACATGAACTTTCATAAATGCTGATAATCTTGAACTCTCTTGCACTAAAACGATTTAAAACACTGACGATTAAATTAACTCATTAATTTATGGGTTTATTATTTTCAGTTCGTGTTTCAGCGTTGATAAAACTATTGTTTGAAGAGAAGTTTCATTCGATGGTTGAGGAGTATTTTAATAATTATCTTTTCATTGTATTATCTGTGGCTAATTGAGAAATATCAAACGAAATCTGTTTTACAAAAATAAGTGATGAACAAGGAAACCATGTCAATTACCGTTAGAAACAGTTTATCTCGAAAAAGGTTCAAAATAGAAATAGTATTATCAAAACAAAGTTAATCTAAAATTAGTTGTAGAACTCAAAAATGTTGAAATGTACAGGGTGTTCCATTTGAAAAAATTGAGTTCCACTAATTTTTTCATGAGATCAAAGACCCTGTATGAGGCAAATGAAAATATGACTCGTAGTAAAGATTCTAATAGTATTACACCACTCCATTTCAAATTTGATCGTTTTAGAGCAAGATAGCACATCACGTTTTCTTCGAGCCTGCTGGGTGGCAGTATAATGTAAGTTTTTAGTGATTTATTGCATTTTTTATTAACATTTTAGTTTAAGTTTATTCCTTAGGTATTTTCCACGTTTCGTAACAATAAATATTTAATTGAGTTTTTAAACGAGTTCATTCATTATTTGAATGAATGATGAACGGGTGAAACAGCGAATAAGAGCCTGTCGTTAATAATCCAAGCGAGTACTGAGTTGCGACAGTATGTAATTTGAATATCAGATTTTCATTCCGGCCTCGATAATCGATCAAATAGGGATACAATGTAAGTAAAATTTTTGTGATCTCAACTTTCTCCCCAGAAACAAAATTCTGCTGCTCGATAGAATTGTGTGCAATTCCAAAAAATAGAGGTGAAACTGGGATCAAATATTGAGGAAAAAATAGTTAGAAATGGTAGTAATCAAGGTAATTTACCAATGCTATATGAAATCGTCAAACGTCTTATTGATGGTCTCCTAAATGTGTCCATATTCAAATGTATTAAAACCTCATTCAAACAGGCACATCATAATGCAATAAATATTATATAGTGTCAGCCTATATAGAAGTCATGAATATTTTCTCTGAGTGCAGGTCAAATTGTGAGAGCGTCCAACAAAATCTTTGCTCTTTGCATTAGTTCCTATGTTATTTTTAGGAACCGCGCTATATTATTTCGTTGCTCCACCAACCTGTTTAGAATAAACACTGTGAGTGTTCGGAAGGCTCTGCATGCCAGCATGACAAGTGCACATCTGTGCCGGGGGTGAGAAGAACAAAACACTCCACTTTTCACCCTCTATGTGTTAAATTACTAATATTATTATTCCATCCCACTGTTATTATAATAACTTGAATTATGTTCTCTGGTGACCGTGGAAACTGGATAGCTTTTTGATAACGGACTAATATGTATTATCCCAGAGACGAAAATAGACATTTGTCGTTTATATAGTCCATCAGAAAGCTTATATAATATTGAGTAAGGGTCCTGGAAATTCTGTTGTATGTAGGTACTTGGTTGTTTTGAAAGTTTTGTCCGTTTTAATTCCATGTGTTTTTGTAGCTGTCTTCCAGAAAGTTTATTATATTGTCCCGTGGTGAATACTGATCGTTAGAGAATTAAGTACTAAATACAATGATGCTGTTTATTTTTTCCAAATTTCAATTTTTTGGTCGATTTAGAGTAATCCAGGATAAGGATTTGAGGACCCTGGTGGAGACTGATCCATCACGAATGGTGTGTGGGATGGCGTAAGAACTTGGCGTCAGCTCCCCGGACAAAAAGTCACGTTTCGAAGTATGTTCTTCTGCGTTTTTTCGTAACAGAAACGTTCCATTTTTGGATCAGATCATCACGTATGATGAAAAGTGGATCGTCTACGACAATAGGAGATGTTTAGGATAGTGGTTGGAGACCGATGAGTCACCCAGGCACTTCCCAAAGGCGAGAACACACCAAAAGAAAACCATAGTTACTGTGTGGTGGTCAACGGCTGCTGTGATTCACTATAACTTTCTGCAACTGGGCCAAACCATCATAGCATAGTCTTATTGTGAGCAAATCAACGAAATATACCGAACATTGTGTCAGCAGCAGCCGGCAGTGGTTAACAGAAAGAAAAGGTCCGACCCTGCTTCACCACAACGCACGTCCGCACGTTTCACAAATCACCGTCCAAAAATCAAACGAATTGAGCGTTGAAGTTCTGCTTCAACCACCTTACTCCCCAGACCTCTCGTCAACCGACTACCATCTTTTCAAGCACTTCGATCCATTTTTATTACCCACTTTTTTCGCAAATTACCAACTTCTTTTTTCTGCTAACAACTAACATAAAGAAATCATTGTTTTTAAATATTCATTATGTAGATCTAGAATTTCGGGTGAGATCAGAACTGAAATCGACGAAAGCGGAGAAGAGCCGAAATAACTGGAAATTTCACCTTTGAACTTGAAATAACGACTTTGATCTCGAAATTTCGACTTTCAAATAAAAATTTCGAGTTTAAACTTCAAATTCCGACTTCATCATGAAAATACGACTTTATTCTCGAAATTACAACTTTAAACTCTGAATAACATCCGACTTCAATCACGAGATTATGACTTTGATCTTTAAAGTCCAACTTTAATCACTTAATTACGACTTTAAACTCCAATTACGGTCAAAATTTTGAGATCAAAAAGATCAAAGTGGTTATTTCGATATTAAAGTCGTAATTTCAAGATGAAAGACGAAATTTCGAATTTGAAGTCGTAATTTTGAAATCGTAGTCGTAATTTCGGCATACAAGTCGTAATTTCGAGATAACTCGACATTTGGACTATCAAAGTCGCAATTTCGAGTTTAAAGTCGTTTTTTCGAAATCAAAGTCGTAATTTTGAGATTAAAATCGTAAGTAATTTCGAGATTGAAAAGAAAATTTCGAAATCTAACTCGAAATTACAACTTTACACTCGGAATTACGTCCTTAAACATCAGATTCCGACTTTGATCACGAAATTATGACTTCAATCTTTTAATTTCAACTTCAATCACTTAATTACGACTTTAAACTCCAATTACAGTCAAAATTTTTAGATCAAAGTGGTAATTTTGAGATTGAAGTGGGAATTTTGAGTTAAAAGTCCTAATTTTGAGTTAAAAGTCATGATAACGAGATTAAAGCCATAATTTCGAGATTAAAGTAGAAATTTCGAGATCAAAGTCGTAATTTTGAGATAGAAGTCGAAATTTTCAGATCAAAGTCGTAATTTTTAGATCAAAGTCGTAATTTTGATATCAAAGCCATAATTTTGAGATTAAAGTCGTAATTACAGAATTAAACACGAAATTTCGAGATTAAAGCTGAAATTTCGAGATGAGTGGTCATTTCGAGATTGAAGCCATAATTTCGGTATGAAAGATAAAGATCGAAGTCGTAATTTCGAGATTAAAGAAAACATTTTGAGATCAAAGTGGTTTATTTCGAGACTAAAGTCGTAATTTCGAGATAAAAGGCGAAATTTCGAATTTGAAGTCGTAATTTTGAGATCGTAGTCGTAATTTCGAGATAAGTCGACATTTGGAGTTTTAAAGTCGTAATTTCGAAATCAAAGTCCTAATTTTGACACTAAAGTCGTAATTTCGAAATCGAACTCGAAATTTTGAGATCAAAGTAAAAATTTCCAGTTTAAAGTCGTAACTTTCAAGAAACAAATACTTAAACTATGCGGCGCTTCCTTAAAAATCGAACCTCATTGCTTCAATTTTAATTCATCAAACAACACTCGAACCGTCAATGCTTCCGGTGGCACAGTTCCACTTCGTTAAATGCAAACACACACACAACGCCTGGCGAGATACCCCAAAACGCCCGGTGAGTGCCTCTCCAGTCCATTAGAGGCACGCTCCTAAACAAAGGAGCATCGCATGGTGGCCGGGAGTTCCCCGTGGTGTAGAGTTACGCGATAGCATCACCCCCTCTCGACCGTTATGACGTGAAGATGACTACGAATTGGCGGACGGCGGTGTCGATTCAGACACGCGTGCGGTGCGGCCGTAAGGCGCAATTCTGCCTGCTTTCGGCGAGCTCTCGATATTATTTTCCCGATCGGAAAAATCCTTATATTAGCCGCCGGGATTAGGGAAGCCAATAATGATAATTATATTAGTATTGAATTGTAATCCGCCGCCGACACACCACAGCTGATTCTCACGCTTTGCTCCAATTATGATTATTGGCTCTCATATGTCAATCGAAAATGTCTATAAATTCGGTGAAATCTAATAAAGTTCTTAGAATAAAAGGCGTGATGTGTTCAGGAGTTTCATGTATTACATTGAATTTCTGTGATTATGTTTTTGACCCAACAAAGATTATTTCTTTTGCTTTTCTTCACAATATCGCTCGATCCGTCTGCTCTCGTCGGCGGCTAAGCTGGCTGAAAGAGTCATTCTGCAAAGACACAAAGAAAAAGTTGAGGACCGAAATGTACTGCCTGACGAACAATTCCGCTTCGGGAGAGAACACTCCACTGAGCTACAGGCTCTGAGACTGATCGAAAACACCATCGCAGAGTTAAACCACAACCAAGTCCATGTCGTACTTGTAGACATCTCGAAGGCCTTCGACTGTGTTTAGCACGAAGGTCTTTTGCATAAGCTAATTGCGTTCGACCTGCCTCGGGGCCTGATCCGGTGGATTTGGCATTTCCTGAAAGACAGAACATTTCAGGTTTAAGTAGAGGACTCTCTGTCTCAAAACAGAGAGATCCTCGCTGGAGTGCTACAGGGGGCCGTGCTCTCCCCACGTTGTACTCACTTTACACCAGTGACCTTCCGAGATCTGAGCACGTGAAGATATCTCGGTACGCCGATGAAACGACTCTTCCATGGGTCGGCAGCTCGGCGTCGTCTACATGCAACGTGCATTGGACGACCTCGAGCGCTGATATCTCGAATGGAAGATCCGAGTGAACCCGGAAAAACTTAGGCGATAACCATGGGGAGAACGATATCTTCTTCGGCCAGAAAAGCGAGGATCTCTGGAAGGGATCGACTGGGAGGCGCGGGTAAAGTACCTAGGTCTTCTAATAGGCTGTAGGCTCACCTGGAACCCGCACATTATGTGCGTTAAATCAAAGATCGAGGGTCGGATAGCTAGTCTGTACCCTCTGATCAACAAAAGATAAAAAATGAGCCTTAAAAACAAAATTACCATCTACAATACGATGTTTAAGCCTGTCATCATGTATGCTTCAGGCGTCTGGGAACAAGCGGCTCCGTCTAACATCTCCATCCTGGAGAGATTACAAAATAAGTTGGTACCATGATTTGGCATGCTCCGGGGTTCGTGCGGAATGAAGCCATCCGCAGAGATTTGCAGCTACCTTCCATTCGGCAGTACATTCAATCAGGAAATCAGCGTGTTTTTGATAGAGCAGAAACTCATGAAAATCCGTTAGTTAGGGAAGCTATAGATTATGCTCCTTCCCGATTTAGAAGGCCCCGACACTCTGTCGAATGAAATCCTCATGTCCCCCGTTAACGGATGAACAATTTTTTCATCCATCCCACCCCAGCCAGGTAGGGGTACCCCGTGAAGGGCGGTACTGATTTCTGAGAACTTTCATAACGCCACCATCTCTTTAGTCATGAACGTATTTATCTTTCTATCAAAAATCAGCTGAAAGGGTAAGGTCCCTTACCCTTTCAGC
>WOGP01009380.1:0-10771 GCA_015342065.1 Leptinotarsa undecemlineata | reverse complement strand
GGGAATAGTTGTTTTCTGATAGGCGTCAGTCCATTAAACCTACTGTGTAGGTATATCGAGACTGGCTTGAACGTTTGAAGTTCATGTGCTTTAGATTAATTTTTTCATCGTAAAGTTAAGTAATTGTGTGACTATATATTTTTAGTATCATCAGCATATTAGATACTTTTACTATCTCATAGCCTATTTGAAAATGCGATAAGTTTTTTGACAAGGAAACAATGTGAAACGTAGTTGAAAGCTTGCTTCGAGCAAGGTATTTCACTGTTTTGAATTATAGGCAGCTTGAGTGGTTGATTTGGTATTTAGAATATATTTTATGACTCAAAAGGGATTTTTTTGAGAATATGAAAAAACCCATTATATTATTCATTATTTAGAAACAATACCGATTGGCCGGTAATTATTCATTAAATATATATCGCCATTCTTAAATAAAAGTATTACCTTGGAAAATTTCAATGTCTGGAAAAATGCTTTTTAAATGGTTTTATTAAACGGTTTTGTTGAGCTTGACCTGTTTGTTTGAGTAGAATTTAGTAATTGAAGTTTGACCCCCTTTCTGTTGACAGATTGATCTGATATTTAATACACACATTTGTTACACGCAAGGCAAAGAAGAAGGATAATCATACGTGGCCCCAAGTCGAGTAAAATCTTTGGTAGGTGTATGTATTGAGAAGAATTGAGTAACAACATCAGAAACTGACAACTTGAACGGTTTCATGGAATAAAAATAATGATGTAGATAATACACTGAAAGCTAAAATATATTTACGGAGGTCATAGGTAGCAGTCATTTCACCACTCTCCTCAGCAATCCACGGCATTGATCAGATGAAAAAATAATAAAATCGTTGAGCGTAGCTTAACCTGAGTAAAAATGTTAATACGTTCAACGATTTCATTAATTTTTTTTTGTTAGTCAATGCCGTATATTGCTGGGGAGAGTCGTATGATGACTGCCACCTAGGACCTCCCCCAATCATTTTTAGCGTTTAATACATTATCTACCTTATTATTATTATTTAATTTTCGATGGAATCGTTCAACATACTTTTTTATCACTCATTTTATTTTCTAGTTGATAAAATATTATCTTCTCTATTTTCTCTAGTTTCATACAAGATCCCTACGGAAATCTTTAACTTGCTACTAAAATACATTTCTCATTCATATGCACCATTTATTCCAATAATTCATCAGAACCTCGATGGGTCAAGGAAAAAATCACTAGAATGAATGACCTGTGAATGAAAAACATGTCAATCAGATATCCTGTATATTTTTGGGAGAAGTACACAGAAGTCGAAGGAATAAATGAAATAAGAATAATATCAATTTAGTCTGAAGAAAAAGTAGACGAAAATTCCAAGTATGAGGGAAAATTTAAATGACTTTGAGAAAAAACAAAAAACTATTCTATGGAATTGATCTGTTCAAATCAGAAACGGGTGAAAATAATTTGAGATTGCTCACTATCATGAATGGAATATGTTTTAACTTGATTTCCATCAATATATTCTAGTTGTATGAAACATTGAAACTCAAAAATAAACTGATGAGAAAATCAATAAATAGAGAAGCAGAAGAGCAAATGAATAAGTCTTAACTGACGCAGGAGATGTAAAGGCCATTGAAGATAAACGAATTGATTTGTTGCATAGTCCAACCTGTGCTAAGAATCGCATGTTGAAAGGTAGGCCTCGTTAGTCCTTAGCTCGCACAAGTGTCCACTTCTAAGGGTTGTAGGATAGCGACAACTGTTAGCCGGAAAAACATATTTATCAACTTAACTGCAAGGAATTAGCACTGCTCGACCTTGGACGTCTTCAATGATAATAAGGCTTCCAGATGATTGAAACATAATCAAGCAGATGATTAACTCGAAACGGAGTAACTTGAAGTTGGTGGTAATTAATAAATCCATTATGGCGATCGAGCTAACAAATCGACAGTGGTCGATTAACAACCTAGCATGCGTGACGTTACTTTGGCACAGTGAGGAACGAGCTAATTTTGAGAATCGAATACGAAAATACTATGACCTTCTAATGAGCTCAAAAAGTTCACGGAACTCACGAGAGCGTTGAAAAGCACTATATGCACTCGAGCAATAAGATAGATAAGATAGATAGGAGTCAGTTTGAATTTGAGTGTGAAATCGTGAAAGAGTTTGAAAGCGAAGGAAGCGATAGTGAAATTAGTGTCAAACTTACAAAGTGTTAATTGTAATTTGTATTATCCAATGAAATTGTTGAATGTAATTGTGTGTAGCACTAATTTTTTCATTTATAAAAACATCAGTGTCAGTATTTTATACTGTTTTTGTGGAAAAATGAAAAGGTAATTAATAAAGAATCTGCTGAACTGAAAAGTTCTTCCCTGCGTGATATAAACCACTTGGTAGCAAATTGACAAAAACAACTCTCCTCGATAGGAAGACCCAACAGATTGTCTCTGGTCTGGATTCCTGGCCATACTGGCCAAGTTGAGTGCTGTACCACAACCTGTCATTGGCATCGCTTTAGGCTTTGCCAAACAAAAATTAAACACCTAGATGGCAAGAAGATTTATGGACTTCTGGCTCACTCCAAGGTGTTTATTTACTCTTCGAAGCTTGATACCAAACAGTTGTTGGAGTATAGTAGGAATGAACTACGATGTCTAACAGGCCTTCTTACAGGTCACTGTCATTGAAATCATCGTATGCAGAGACACGGGCTATCGGAAGAGAGTGTGTGTCGCTTCTTTTTGGAAAATGAAAATGAAATGGAACAGTAGAGCACATACTTTGTGCCTGCCCTCTGGGGTCCGAATCAGGTTTTTAGAGTTCGAAAAAGCCGTACTCTCATCATCTGACCTGAAAGACCACTCACCATATAAACTAATTGGCTTCGTTAAGAAGCTGGGTTCATTTGGTAGAGTATGAATAGGTGTGAGCCATAATAAACTCTTGCGGGTTGCGGTGTAGGGTCGAATAGACCCACTCACTTCAGATCTAATCATCTATCACTTATAAACATAAACTTGGTCATAAAATGAAAAAGTCAATTAAAAAAACTCAATTGACTTTTTCATGCAGCTTTCTCAAGTGGTTAACGTTTCGGAAAACAATCTTCTGTTTTCCAAACCTGAAATTCTCAATAAAAATCTCGCCTCAAACTGTGACAGTTCCAATTTCTTTTGACACAATTCAAAAGAATGAAATATCCAGATGTCACTTGCGACAGTCTACATGAACACAGATACTGGATGTTTTTTAACAATTCACTTCACTTGAGGTTCATATTTCTCTTTTCAACCTGTCTTCTTAGCAATGGTAACCACGTACAATACATTTCCACAAAACCATTCGAAAACACTTGTTACCTGCTGAAATAATATGTGTGGATTCTATGAGTTTTCCAATTTTTTCATGACTTTTTTGATGATGATTTTCATTTCACTCAAAACATGTATCCTCAGGGCTACTACTAGAGTGCCACCAAGATTAAGCCAAAACCTCGCATTGCCGACTCTTTAGCCAAGGAACTAAGAATTTTAGGACCCAATGACTTCAACAATTGCGGAACTAGCCAAACGTTACACCCATGCTCAATCCCTAAAAAGATATAGGATCTTGGCTATCTCGCCAGGAATACCCTGGGCGACCCTGGGAAGCTGGCGGCGACAAAATGTCTGGCGATGATCAGGAAAAATATATGCTTAACAGTAGGATTTCTGTCTGGCCACTGTCAACTAAGGAAACACCTTCATAATATGGGGATTGTGGACACACATCTATGCAGGAAGTGTGAACAGTAAGATGAAACTATCAGGTATGTCTTATGCGAATGTCCGGAGTTATCGTTATTAAGATAGTGTGTGTTCGGCGAGTCTTAGCCTACACCTGCCGACATAAACGAGATGACACCTACTGACCTGTCTACCTTCCTGGAATGGACAGGATAGACGATGACCTAGGAGGACAACTCCTGGAGAGGATGTACAATGGGTCACATGTGGCCTAAGTGCTGGTAGTCTACACTCACCCTCCTTACTCTACAGATACAGATTTCAGAATGTATGGTAGGTTATAAACCCAAAAAAATATATATAAAAAATAAAATATTGAATCCTTCACAAAAAATGTTGGTTGAAGAATGATCAGTGTCAGTGAAGAGGTTGAAAAAAAAACATTAAATTATCTAGAGGAAAATACACGAATATTACGATGACTAACAAGACATCGCCAGAATGAAAAATTTTGGATTCATACAGAGACATAAATTTCGAGCTAATACTTTTTGTGTTTGAGAAGGAACAAAAATGTTACTTCAGGTTCGCAACGAATTTTGCTATAAGTTTGACCAAATCATACACAAATATCTGATGATTGCACACATCCTCAAAAATACATAAAAAGTTTATGAACTAAAAGAAATACACAATTCATTTCTGTCATTTCCTCTCGACCTTATTCGGAAGGAAATCTCGCCTTCCTTCATCCTTCGTATCATCATATTTGATTGAAACAGAAATAGAAAGAGATCGCGTGACAGAAATAATCGTGGGTTTAACTCATAGAAATTCAAGTGGGGCAATAAGTGATACGAGTGTAGTATTTTTAGTAGGTTTTGTGCGGTTGCATGAATAATTCAGGACTTTCTTTGTATCTCCTCTTCCATGCGGAGTGATTTATGTGGAGATTCGAATTGCAATGGGATCTGATGGAAGTGCTCATGTAACTGATAAAATTAAATTCGGATACAAATTGATAACTTTTTCTAAACTCTTGATGCTTGTACAGATAGGTTCAATGCATTTGAAGTAGCGCCAGCGAAATTAATTTTTTTCTCTTGGGCTTATATCAGAGATAATAAAACATTCTAATCCAGCTTTTCCAACTCAAAATTTGGATATCTAGAAGTAACTGTTTCAGTAATATAGAATGAAAAAATTAATTTATGGAAGGATCAACTTGGTTGGTATTTGCAGCATATTCCTATGGAAGGGGTTATTTTCATATGCAAATTTAAATCTATTCACAAAGAAAGGAAAATCACTAATATCATAGAAAATAAAAAACGAGGGGGTCTGGAAAGTTTTCGCCCTAACAAAGATACAAGACAATTTTTCAGAATTTTTTTTAATTTCTCAACATTATCAACTCTACAAACCTACCTTAGCGATGCTTCCATCTCTGTAACCCCTCCGGATAGTTCTCGGCGTTTTTCTCTGCCAAATATTTGCTCACGACTATGATTGGCTCTTCGTTTGACGGAAATCTCAGTCATCCGAGCGCAATTTGCAGATGAGTGAACTAAAAGAAATCGCTCGGGGCTAGATCTGATGAGTATGGCAGATGGTCAAATAGTTCAAACCGTCATTCTTTCGCTATGGCAACCGCTGAAGTCTGAGACGGTGTGTTGTCTCGGTGAAAAAGGATTTTCTTTTTTTGCAGATATGGACGTTCTTCAGCAAGTTCCGCCTACAGCTGGTCAAGTAGGTAATTATGCGTAGTATGTTCATGTGATGTTTTACCTTTCTGAAAATAATCGATTGAAATAACTACTTGACTATACCAAAAACAGTAGCCGTCACTTTTCCAGCCGAAAAACAGTATTTCCTTTTATTTTTCGAGCCGGTTCTTCCTTCACAGTCCACTGTTTAGTATGTTTTTTTTCGGACGTATGATTTTGCATTCAAATTTCATCTACGTAATCTTTCTCAAAGTGGGCGATAATGCCCCCTTGTGGGCGCTGGAGGCCTCTGGAGGGGCTGTCAAGGGCACAGAGAAAATTGGGGACGTAGAAGCGGTTTAGGGAGGCGATGGCTAATTTTAAAATGTTTTTTTGCCTTTGTCACAAAATTCACTGCTCCTTTTTATGCTTAACGTGCGTTTCCTCGTGTAAAGCCATCTAGGGGACTAGACAGTAACTATTTTCTGTCCGATAGTTGTTAAACTGTAAAACAGATGGCGGTTAGCTTCAATGCGAAGCGAGAACCAGCCAGTAGTATCATTCGACGATATTACGAAAACAAGTCAATTTAGTTAGCAACTAACTAGGTAAAGTGCTGTACGTGCGGTGGTGAATACTGTGAGTGATGTCATTAGTTTTTAATATTCGATTTTCCACTTCAGCATTTTTGAAGACAAAACTATGTTGGAAGCAAAAAAAGAAAAAACGGCAGTATAGCGCCGAATATATAAAATATGAATTTATTGAAAATCTCACAAATCCATCTTTGCCTATGTGCCTTATTCGTCAAAAAACATTTTCGAATGAATCGACGAAACCCTCAAGGCTACAAGTTCATTTGAATAAAATGCATTCAGATAAAAAAGACAAAAGTGTGACTTATTTTGAAGTACTGGAAAAGAAACACTCAGCTCAGCCAATTGTGTCAAATCTTTTTTCAGGGGCTTCTAAGCAAGGCGACGACTGACTCCGAACTTCCTACAATATCTTCTTGCCAATTGCTCAAACTGGAGAAGATTTAATTTTACCGACAATAAAAGAAGTCATAACTACTGTGCTCCATAAAATAGCGGCAGATATGCGAAAAATTCCGTGCAAAGACGAAATGATGAGATGGTGAGATAATTGAGGATGAAAATATTGAAGGGTCATTGTGCAAACATCTGAAGACTTCTAAATTCACAATTCAGTTAGATGAGTCCACTTCACCAACCAATGAAGCTTTGTTGTTGTCATAAGTGACGTTTATTGAAAATGAAAAAATACATCAAGAACTACTATTTGCCAGAAATTTAGAGAAAGATACAAAAGAAGAGACCATAAATAATAGACTGAAAAAATTTTGTGATGAGAAAGAAATTCCACTAGTGAATATTATATCAGCTGCTACGGATGTGCTCGCTATATATTACGTCATTCATAGGTAACATTTGGTTGCGAAAAATTTGAGTGAGCGGCTCTCTCAATCACTGTAATATATCTGTAATATCACTGTAATATAAAACAGCTCTTTGAATGACAGATTATTCAATCAGCTTTGTGTTGCTATTGATGACGATTTTAACCAACTGCTATTTCATACAGAAGTGAGTTGGTTGGTTATCAAGAGGTAACTGTCTGACTCGATTTTACAATCTATTTGAGTCTGTAATAGAGTTCTTGGAAAAAAAAGACAAAGAATTGCACGACAACCTCATCACTTCAAAGAATGATATTGCGTATTCATCAGACCTGTATGAATTATTTGATGATATTAAACTCCAACTTCAAGTTGACGACTTGAATTTGATTAAAACAAAAAATGTCATTGCTGCTTTTGTAGCCAAATTGCTCTTATATAAGAAAAATATCCTCAGAAGTGAGTTTCGCAATTCCCCTAAATTGTCAGCAGTAATCTTTAACAACGACGACTTGCTTGTTCACTGCCAACATTTGGAGAACCTCTACAATGGTTTAGCATGAGCATGTTGATTGAAATTGTGACAAATATGTTTCTTTGACATGTTCATAACCTCTGCAATATTTCCCACTTCAAATTTTTAGTCGTTTATATAGCACTATTTGGTTAACTTTGGCGATGTTTTCGTCAGTAGTTTCAGTATTTGGACGTCCCAAACGTTCATCGTCCCCAAGATCTAACGGCGTAGTATGAATTCAGCTAACCAAAATATTCCTGAAGTAAATGATTGTGCAGAGTCCCTATACACACTATAAGCGTGGGCTTATTACGTTTCAACAACGAATATTTAATGACAGTTCGATACTCGGTTTAGTCCATTTTTATAAAAACAATCACATCAATTCACTCAAACGACGGTTGCATAACAACTGCGTATCCAAAATGGCCGAAACTTTGGTGAGTCACTGTCAACAGATAAACGACGAAATTAACTAGCTGCTGTCTTCGTGTTGAGGTCGGGAACTTTCCAGATTTAGTCGTATAAATGTTGAGTTGCGATTGAAAACTTATTCCTGCAGAGTGCAGAGTAAGTTCATATGAATAAAACGCATTGCCATCTTATTCTCCTAGTACCCGTTCAAAAACTATGACAGCAGAATTCTGAGGTTCAGTGATTAAATTCATGAACATATTTTTGATTCGAATTCAAAAATCATTACAGATGTTGCATTTTCATCAATGGCATCATAAAATGCATTAAAAAATCATCACGATAGAGTGAGCACCAAATATTCTTATCAAATCACTAATAGATTACTAAAATCTATAAATACAAAGATAAACTGCACGAAAACGTCACTAAAAATCCAAATAACTTGCAATTGAAAATGCAATATAACAAATATTAAGACAAATTAACTTCCTTGATAAAAATTATTAAACAAAAATATTACACAAGACAAATAGAAAACAACAATAATGAATCAAAATATTTATGGAATGTGATGAAAATACTTACCAAAAGTGATAAAATTTAACGAAACGTTGATGTTGTTTAAAATAGTACAGGTAACCTCATCACCGACAAAAAAGATATTACCAACGAATTCAAAGAAGTATTTGCATCCATTGGAAAAACATTAGCAAACAAAATAAACAAAGCAGCAACCTATACACTAACTGAAAAAAACGTATGCAACTCCTTGGTTCTTCTTCCTAATCACTCTCTACAACATAATTCAAAGTCTGAAAATTAAAAAAGCTACTGGTGGTAAAGATAACATCAGATCAGAAACCATAAAATCAATAGCAAACCATATTCTTGAACCATCAAAATACTTAATAAATAGTTATTTCGAATCTAGTATATGACCGTCAGACTTTAAAGAGTCACTCATAATTCCTTTATACAAAAAAGGGGACCATACCATAATCACAAACTACCGACCTATTTCTCTGATAACACACATTTCCAAAATTTTTTAAAAGCTATAACAAATCGTTTAATTTCATTTTTGAATGAATATAATATAATTTCTGAACATCAATCCACCGAGGACGCAATAATGACTTTAACGTCTAAAATAATCACCGCTCTTAATGATAGCAAACCGTGTCTTTGCGTATTTACAGACCTTTCCAAAGCATTCGACACGGTTCATCACGGTTTGCTTTTGAAATCACTTGAAAACATTGGTGTAAGAGGACAGAGCTTGAAGCTCTTTAAAAATTAACTCTCAAATAGATACCAACGAGTGAAACTCGAAGCAAGAAAAATTTAATACGGAATATCACAAGGTACTGTCTTAGGACCCATTATTGTCAATATATACGTGAACCAATTATACTCTCTCCAAAGTGATGGATTTATTCTTGGTTTCGTTGATGATACAGCAATACTTTATACTGCTGATACCTGGGAGACACTCAAAGCCTGAACTCAAAATGACTTTAGTGAAATAAAAACATTTTTGAGTAATAAACTACTCACAGTGAACTTAGAAAAATCAAACTCCGTCCGTTTTAACTGTAACAGAACTGGATTACCCATATTCGATAACTTAACAGTGAACATAAATGACCACTCAATGAAATTAAATATCTGGGAGTCATAATCGACTCACAGTTAAGATGGGATTTTCATAAAAAATATACTAATAATAAACTACAGACTCTTCTATATATCGGATATCTTACCAACCAAAATACTCTACCACATACTAGTGGAAAGCCATTTTCGCTATGGAATACTACGATGTGAAGCTGCAGCGAAAACCTACCTACATCTTCTAGAAATAGGTCAAAAACGGTTTCTCAAGCTCATTTTCTCAAAAGATCGACTACACGACTCAAATCAACTGTACCTAGAAGCAAAAGTTATGGACACCAGACAACTATACTTTTTCCTCACACTCATAAAATATGACTCCACACAAACACCAGTTCTCACTACTCATCCATACTATACACGAAATCAACACCTAGTTCCCTATATGATGAAAACAACAACACAACGTTCTTTTCAATACTTAGCACCAAAATTATATAATAAATTACGTGAACGGTTGAAAATATTGATATTTTCCTCAGTTCAAAAATGCATTAAAGAAGTTCATTCTTGAGAATCCACGACAACTAGTTCATCACTAGTTCAATGCTCATGTTAGCTAAACAAATCCTGAACTCACATAAATGAAAGCTTTATTATCATCCTCATTGATAACCCTTTATGAACGTTTTCACTTTTATATTGTTGATTCTTTCTGCGTTACTATTAAATCATTCGCATTTCTTTTATAACATCATCAAATTTCAATGCGAAACAAGTGCAACAACATATACCGCTCATTAGCTTCATTTATATGTTTCGTAATATAACACTTTTGTATCACTGTTGAATAGAGTTACTTATTATTATCACTTACAGAAATAGGGAGTAACTTTATTATCACTCTGATTATTATTGTTTTATATACTATGCATGTATTTATTAACTTTTTCTATTGTTTAGTACTTGTATATGTATGTTATTATTGTTATCCGTGTTTTAGGTATGGCGATAATTGCAATAGCACTTATCGCTCATCAGCTTTATTCACTTTATTTTATTGTGAGACACTTCTTTGTATTATGGAATTGAATAAAGATTTTTTTTCACCGTAGTGTGCGCTGGTCAGGCCCTATCCCCCGAAGTCCCGATACATTCGGGAGGGTGCGCCAGCACTATCAATCAAAGACCACTCCTCACATCGTGGGCTAAGTGACCATTGGGTCCGAGAATCATGTTCCCTGAGCAAGCGCAGTCAGCCAAGAATGATATCCTTTTTTTCACCGTAGTGTGCGCTGGTCAGGCCCTATCCCCCGAAGCCCCGATACATTCGGGAGGGCGCGCCAGTATTATCAACCA
>WOGP01009379.1:0-10771 GCA_015342065.1 Leptinotarsa undecemlineata | reverse complement strand
ATATATATAATAATTTTGAGTTGTTGACATACCATATGTACATACTGTACCTCAATGGCAAATAAATAAATAAATAAATAAAAATGAAAAAACTATTTTTTTTCAATGTTAGCCTACGAACTTTTTAGACTAACTGTTATATATTACTAAATATATTTATTGCATGAAAATTTAGATGAAAATAATACATGAAAAATAAAACTTTATATGTTTTTTAGCACTTGCATTTGTAAATGGAATAAACTTTTATTGTATTTGTTTGTAAATGTATTGTTAGGATGAAACTGCAGCAAAGTTAGTAACAAATACAAGTGGTAAAAAAACGTACGATTTTTGAATTTTAATTTTTCATGGTGCTCTCATACTATGTAGTAATGGCTACACCCACCCATTCATTGAAAATAATACATTTCAAATTTTCACCACTATTGGTGCTGTTACACTATTTTGAAATACTAATTTCACTCAACTCTTCTGTTTTGAGATAAAGAAGCTCATACTGGAGATAGAAATTGATTGAACCTCTCATCTCCGTTTAAAAACGTTAATATCAAAATACTTCTTTCAATCCACATTTTCTTAACATACTGATGGTTTCTTCCAAAGCAGCTCCCTCTCTTACTATTTTGAATACTCCGGACTCTGACAAATCAATGATAGTTGACGGTTCGTTATTATAATTCAACTTACCACCGTCAAATATGGCAGGTATTTTATCCCAAATCGATTTGAATTCTGAAATTTCTACAGCACTAGGGTGATTACTGAAATTAGCACTAGTTAATGCCAAGGGTTTGCCCAAACCACACGAAATATTCCTTATAAAATCATAATCAGGTACTCTTATACCAACTTTTCCATTCAAACTCAACGACTTGTCTAGCTTGTTATTTATTAATTGAAGAATAACAGTAACTGGTCCTGGTAGTAGGGCCCCCAGCAGATTCGACGGAAGATGGTGAACGCTGGCCCATAATCCGATTCTACTCACTTCGTTCAGGCAAATTGCTAAAGGCTTGTTTTCGTTTCTGCATTTGATCTTATATAGTTGATTTATTGCAGATTTATTAGTTGCATCACAGGCCAATCCATAAACTGTATCTGTTGGTACGGCTATGACAGATCCAGACTTGAGATAATTCACAGCTGTCAATTCAACTGTGGAATCTGTTATGGAAATATGAGCAGTCGTCGGAGAAGATTCGAAGTATGCCATCTTTGAAAATCTACCTGTAATAATATCGATCAATAAGCAACAAGAAAGTGATAGAATAATTAGACGATGTTTCTCTGTTACAATATGATTTACATAGTTTGGATATGTGGTGTATTGATAACAATTCACACATGAACATCAACCAATGCAAATTATTATCAATCAATTCAGTGAGAACGGTGTGTATCTTGCCTCAATAGTCTCCCGCTTGGAATTTGGTTCATGTATTTGGTCACCATTTTATAAAAATCCCTGTTCACATTTTAAAGAATCCAACATAAATTTTCTAGATTCTGTGCTTATAAAATGAATATTCACGTTGACAATCATGATTATGCAATTCTTTAAAACAGTTTTAACCTAGACTTGTTGTGCAGAAGAAGAGAGAATGCCGGCCTTATATTTACATACAAATTAATGAATGGCCTCATTACCTGCCCGGGACTTTTCAAGTCCATGTTGTGAATACAACGAATAATTACATCAAACTTACTTGCTAACAGTAAAACTAATTTACTAATAAAGAATAACAATGATAAAATAAATTTACTGAATTGAAATATTGATTAAATAAATGAATGATTAAGATATGGAAAATTCAATAATTGAGGATGTTGAGCAAACTTAAATTTTGTTTCGTTTGATGAAAAGAAGTCCAGATTGACTTTATTACCACCAATAGCAACTCTAGACAGGAAATAATGTTTACCATAGTTACAACGATGAAAATCTATTGCACACGCTTCTGTATTCCTTGTACTTCTAGAAGGAACATGTAAGCCAATTTGTGCTAGCAATGCAGGGCAGTTAATAAGATAATTTAATAATTGTAATGAGAGTTTTAAATCAGTTTCCACTCTACAACTACTTAGCTTCATTATATCTGCAACCCTACGAATATCATCTAATGAATGGTCCTTCAAGGGCATTTTTAACTTGAATAATCTAAGACTGATTTTACCAGGGTGAAATACAACACTTTATACATTCGATATTAGAGAAGTCCTTGGAAGTATGACAAATGAAGCCTAGCACTTTTGTTGCTTTGTTTATAATATAATTATAATGTAGGTGAAAGTCCAGTTTTTATCCATAACTATTTTCAATATCGCTATGGAATGCACTCTCCCCTATCGATTGATCACTTGGAATGTTCCAATGAAAAAACCCTACACCTAGAGACCATAGGTATAGGCCTGTCAAAATTCAAATATCTTATAAGAGCTACTTGAAAATAAATATACATATATTTCCTAATGTAGTCATTTATTACTTATATCCATCCCTTATATTATTCTCGCCATATAAATTAGGTTTTTTAGTGCTTTTACTCATGTAAGTGCTTTCCATGTGGTTTTTGATGGTTTGAAATGAAATGGAATGGTCAAAATTCGAAAAGTAGGAGCACCACAATTTGAACGATAAAGTCACACAATTATAGTCACTTTTTCTATCGAGTCTAACAGTTCCTTTATTATACACACTTTTGATTATCATCAATGTCAAAAAAGAAGAAAATAACCTGAATTGAAGATGTGATGTACACAAATACAGTACGAGAAATTGTGAGAGCATCCACCAGCCATACTCAAGATTGAGCATTGGTCAAAACTCTCACATACCAATCACGTAATATAACCGACTTATGAATATATTTCCGCACTTAATCTCAGCGAGTTCAAATGTGTTGAAGGATAATCTGACTCGTTATCTAATAAATCAATCATTTTATTAAAGGGTTTTTAGACACTACATTGTAAATACTTTCAATCTGATTTTATGTGTATTTTTCATATTTTGAATTGTATACTTCTGAATTGTTTTGCCTTGTGTCTAGCCCAATAAGTTAAAGGAGTTATCAACTCTATAAAAAAAAAAAAAAAGGAATCGATATATAAATTCAAATTTTCAAAAATATACCCCCAACTAGGCACTGTAAATCATGGCCACTGGCTACCGGACTCAGTCATGGATAGTTTGGCTTTCAAGACAGCAAAAATACCAATGATTCCATTTTCTCATTGCTAAAAAAGTATACACTGAGTTGAATAATGATGAGATTTTGTGATTTATCAAAAGCGTTTTGACTATCATGAAATACTGTTGCAGAAACTTCAGCACTAGGGAATTAGAGGAGTTGCCCTTGAATGGTGTAATTACTACCTATCAGATCGAAGCCATACAGTAATAACAACAACCTATTGAGACAGTAATTTGTGTAATTCTGATCTTAATCTTCGAAAGGCGAGTGTGAGACACTTTATTTGAAAAATTCAATTACCTGTAGAACCAAGCAATATTTTCAACTTCAAAAGCATTTGATCGAATCAGTCCCGCCAATAATGATTACACTCCGGATTACAGCAACGATAAAATGTGGTCATAGGTTCATCAGCTGATCTTGTTTGCATCTGCAGGAAATATGCTCGATCGTGACTACACTTTGGACAACGTTCTTCCGTTGAATCGACGTTTTTCCAAGCTTCTTCACCTCCTAAGATATCATCAATTTTCTAAAAAAAAAAATCTTAGTATGGAGAACTTTTGGTTTATCCCTTATTCTGTACCTTGAGTTCAGAGTAATTCTTGTGCAGTTTAAGCTTTTTCACACGAAAGTAAATAGGACATACCTTGCAAGTGAACTGAAGATTCCCTTGCAAATTTTCTTCGACGAATAATAAATTCGAACAAAAGGAACAAAACTCCAACATATTTTCACATGAAGGAAAAGCACATTGTGAGTGACAAGTGACGAATCTTTTCTCTTCTTCTTCTCTTTTTTGCTTTGCTTTCCTTCAGCGCAGTAGACCAACTAATGCCCGTATTCGCCATATACCAGTAAGCGAAGCTTATGGGGTAAGCTCGCTTAACGCTTCAGTTTTGTATGCACCGTATCTACAAACGCCTTTAAGTTCGCTTAAATGTAAGCGGCCAAATTTGGTGGCTTTATATGTAAAGCCAAGCTTATGTAGGCATCAGAACATCACTTTTTATTCTTCAGTTTTGGAAATAATGTAAGTGTGTCGTTTTGCTGAAATATTTTAGTAAACCGACTTGTGAAATTAAAATTAGTTGATGCAGAATGATGGAACTAGGAAATGTAATCAGGCTGGAAGATGATAATGACACCTTATACATCATTGATGTTGGATATCCACGAATAATTTTTAGGAGGCCCAATTATTTCGAGGAGATGGATGATATGACCTTTTATAGAATATTCGGAATGACCAAGCTGACAACACTATATGTGCTGGAGCTCATAGAAGATACTTCAGAATTCGAAAACGTTTTGTAAAAAAAACCTCAATTGTTTTTACTTTCTTTCAATACAATTACACAAGATATAACTGGCCAAATGTAAAATAGAAAATTTATTAAGTGGTTTTATAGTATTATTCTTGTTCAGCAGAGCTGGCCATCGGTCAAAATGAAGGTAGTCCTGAGTAGAACATTTCTCTCTCTATAGGTGGTTAGTTACATTTTTAAGTATATTCTTTTGTCTTATTCTGATACTTTTCGATAACAAGGTAAAAGTAAACCGTCTGAACACCAATTTTTATTAAATTCACCTTACATTTGGATCCCGTTATTTGAGAATTGACACGTAAACAGTAATAATCCCTGAAAAGCTACAACGTTGCCAAGTTATTTTGGCGTTTGGCTAAGCTACGTTTATTATTCTGTGGTGCATACCGCAAACATTTAAGCTTGCTTGAGTTTTAAGCAGGTTTACGCAAGCTTCGCTTAACAGAGAACACGGCGAATACGGGCATAAGAGACCAACAGAGGAAAGAATCAATTAACATTGTCAGTTGTCAATCAAATCACAAAACATAAACTTGTACATATTTCTCGGAGAGCAAAGACCATACCACAGAACCGACATGGAAACACAGAATACACCTAAATATGCAGAGTTACTGAGATATTGTTAAAAAATATAATACAATACAGATGAATACGGAAATATTCATTGATAATTGGTCGGTCGGTAGCCAAGGTCGGTGATAGGTCGGTCGGTTGCCAAGCGGTTCGGCGTAGGTGCTTTGTTCACTCACTCGAATCGACTGCCGTGTTGGTCGGTGGTTCAAGCCCTAGTCTGAACGATCGATCTTTACTTGCTGTCGTCCAACCCGTGTTAGGAATCACATGTTAAAATGTAAGACCTCGTTAATCCTTAGTCGCACAAGTTTCGACTTCTGGTTGTGGTTCATAGGGGTGCAACAGCTGGTTAACGGAAAAACAGATTTTAAACAGATTGAACAGATAGTAGTGAAAATAACCATAACTAATTTCAATATCTTCCGTATGTGCTTCAAAAATGAATATTTTACAAAATGGAAAACAAGGAAATAAATAAACAAGTCATGTTCTATATTATACTTTTCACGTGTGATTTTTGACCTTCAAAGTGTCGTACTTTTTATCTTTCGCATTGAAAATGTTCATAGTACGTTCAAATGTTTAATCACTCCACTGAGTTAGCGATTCAGACTTTTGATAATCTTCACACCAAATATTTGCAGAACGAAGACACACAACCTGAGGTATATACCACCTTATATCATATTATGTCAGTTGATATTGACATGATAAGAATAAAGGGTTATTAGAATGCTTTCATCCTCATCTCTTTTTATGGAAACATCAAATTCACAACTATGAACACCTATTCTAATCACCTTTAAATTAGCATCTTACTACAGTATGATCCACAGACTAATTACCATACCAATGTCCACGGAGAATTTCAATAAGGAATTAAATCTGATAAAACAATATGAAGCGCTCAACAGATTTCGCGAAAGGGATAAACACATGGGGCCCACGAAGCAGAACCAACGAGAAGCTTTGAGAGTCGCTGTCAGGCGGCTCTGGTTAGTATAAAAACTTTTTAAACAGACTTTTTTAACACACACTTTCTTTCATACACATAGTTCGCAACGATAGAAACTTGTCTCCGATATGGTAAAGGGGACTTCCATGCAAACATTACACACAGTAAAATCACGACAAATCAAAATTAACAAAGCGAAAGTGAAAGCACCGATGAAGGTCCGCAGAAAGTCAGATGTCTTGCTGAAGTGCCCATCAGCAGGTTGAAGCTTCTGCAAACAGTAAACTTGTGAGGCAATCAACCCCGTGGGTGACAGAGTGGGAGGGGAATTGAAATGTTCGTGAAAATTGTGAAATTATTGTCATGGATAGTATTATTAATTTTCATCAAGTAACGGGTCTGATTTGAACTTTATAAAGCATCAAAAGTTGCGGAGATGTGTACAGTTTTCTGGTTCAGAACAATGTTCTAAGCTTTTCCAAGCATAGGAGTGCATAAAAAAATATGGTCCACCATTTTTGGGAGTCTGTCATATTGGATTTAGAGTGATTTCATTTTATTTTATGTAATCTTTTCAGGAAACATTTGATATCCATAACATGGGGCTGCATTGCCAGACTAGTCCGCCATTTTGGCGCTCGGCCATGTTGGATGTAAAACGGAGTCACCGACAGACAAACATACACATATTGCAAGTTGCAATAATAGCCAACATCAGAAATCCTTCGAACGTATAGTCTAATTATTATTATTGTCAGTGAGGTTCTATCTGTTCCAAAAATGGGAAAATTACTCAGTCAACTCAACAAATGAGTCTTCTTTTAGTATACAAAAGTCACATGTACTAACTAACATGAAATTAACATTTTTTTAAAGCAAACACCATATCATAAACTGTCAATAATGTGATGAATCAACTTAGTCAAACCCATTAGTCGGTATTAGAAATCTATTACATACTAAACAATGAAGAAGTACAAAAGAAATTACTAACCTGTTTCATTTATAGTCCTAAAAGTTGTAATTTGAGACCACTCAAGGTCATGAGGACAAAGGACATTTTTTTTAATAACTTTTATTTCGCACAGGCACCGCTCTAAGAGCGCTTTGAGAATTTTCCTGTAGTGCTTGTGTTTTGTCATTGAGAAAAATGGAAACATATTATATATATATAATTTAATATAATATTACTCGGTGCAAAAAAATAAAGTCAATTTTCATTTACTTTTAGTAGTTCCTGTCAGATATAATACACTTGTGCCAGCTTTTTTTTCCAATCCTTGAAGCAATTTGATATGCACTTTTTGGTATGTCCTCGAACTCTCTCAACGAATTCGGTTTTTATCTCCTCAATCGTCGCAAAACGCCCTCCTTTCATGGACCTCTTCAATCTTGGGAACAGGAAAAAGTCGCAGGAGGTCAAATCCGGTGAATAAAGTGGCTGCGGCATGATTACGGTGTTGTTTATGGACAAAAAAATTTCGAATTTGACATTGGTTTCAATGCAAATTGTTTGATCCATTACAGAAAATCTTCAAAAACGCAAAACACAAACTAAACATGCTAAACAGCTGAACCTGTGAATATCTGTTCGAGACGAGTTTACCAACATAAAAAATCGCTAATCGAATGTATGTAGCCCGCGAAATTTGACCATTTACCTTATATTTTGAACAGCCCATGTATATTAAACTCCAATGGGGATTGCTCTTCAATTTGAGTTATTACAGCAAATGCAAGTTTGTTTGAACAAAATAAAGTTGAGTTCAATTCATGAGTTTTTCAAATTCACTTCGTAAAGTATTCAAATTGATGTTTCAAATGTTGGGTTTCAATTTTTAAATCGATTTGTTTCTAATTCACATATTGGCAACAGCGCCTAGGCTGCTAGATCGGAGTACAGGTTAGTAGTATGCTAGAAGAAGAATCATGTCAATAGTGTCAAGTTAAGGCAAAATATAGATTATAATTCAAAACCACCTCCACAAGCCACATAAACAACAGTTGTTTTGTTATTTATTTATATATAGGAAGATAGGTTAGGTGCACAAAATGTCATATGCCACAGAATGTCTCGGAATTTGGAACATAAGTAAACAGAACAGCACGCCTCTGAAATATGTCATCTTTGTTTGTCTCATTCAGGTAACAGATTCGTTGTCTTTTATTAGCTATAACTGATGTTGCGAAACGAATCTCTTTAAAAATTGAATGCATTATTTCATTTCTCTTTCTCAAGTATTCAAATAATTTTTTAAAGAAAAAGGTTGAAATGATAAGTTCAAAATGTGCTGTTTTAGAGCTTTTTTATGAAAACTACTTGATTTTCGTCGTCAGAGGAACATTCTGCATTCCTGATACACAAATTGATGACTCGCGTGTAAAGATTCTTGACCATACTGCATTACCAGCAACTGATATGACCTCTGTATTTGCAAACAGGTCCGTACGAGTATTGCAATAAGATATAAAAAACTTTCTCAATAAAGTCATTCAGCGTGCGCATCTAGAAACTTACTGGGTGCCCATTCATGTATCTCAGAATATTAGAGGTGTAAAATATGTACCCTACGGTTGAATCCATCAACTTTCAATGAGAAACGAATATAGGTATTCACGTAACCTCGAACCAATGCGATTCCCGTACTTATGTCAGATTTTCCTAGAATTACAGAATATCTGCACCTACGCGTGTCGCAATATATAAATACGCATGTTTATGTTTACAAACAAAAGTGATAAGCCAATTGTCAACGAAGCACAATTCAATATATACATCCAAGATCTAAGTGGGCCAGTAAGAGCGCGTAAAGGTACGGCGCTGTGCGGTTGACCGCACCTCGAAACATTTGTTTGTCTTCTCTGAGGTCACACACCCCAAACGAGAAACAAGTGCCCATCATCACCCTGTTTACAGGAATCCCGTACCAGAGTTTGACAATCATGGGGACCGTTTAGCCACTTCGCTGCACGTGCACAACCCCCTCCACCCTCCGACGCGAACACCCGACGCCTATTTTGACGGGAAGGTCGATCACGTGATAGCTACAGTGTCTGCTTGCCGAGCGGGGACCTGCGGGGGTCTGGCTAGACTTTCCACCGCACACTTTACTGCAAGTCGTCTGCGTCATGGCTCTTCGGGTCGCTTGAAATTCGCGGATTTTGGTGTCATCCCGGTGTATTTCGATTGCGTTTTGTATGGGTGGAGTCGAACTGGGATTCACGTAAGGGTTGCGATTAAATCGGAAAGTTGTTTTACGAAATAAATCGTGAAATAGTGCTGGTCGAAACGCGCTTGCGCCTTGCGACAGTCTGCAAATCGTCGAGTGTCGAGACGATTAAACCGGCCAGTCAGACACGAGTCGTGTTGGTTGAGTGGTGTGACTCGCGACTAGACAGAGAAAGAGAGCGGTAAACAATTTCTGGACGAGTCTTTGTGCTGAACGTTCAAAATCGGTGCTAAATTACATAATGTTACGTGTCGTCTAATGATTCCGAATCGACCTCGGTGAAGTGACTATAGTGACGGTGAAATTTAGATCAACAATTCGAGAATGGACTCTTTTGTGCTGTGCAATCAAGTCTTCAGTGACTGATAATTCGGTGCGGAACTGTTATCATGGAAGTGACCCCGCACTTAAAGAGCGTCCTGAAGAATTACCAGCACAGTGCGACGAAGAGTTTGCAAGGGCCGGGATTGTCCCTCGTCGTACCGAAAAATGAAGTCCTCTCTCCGGAAATCGAAGAGGAAAAGTTCGTTCCTCTGCTTTTTCCCGTCCAACAAGTTCCGATTCTGACGATTCCGGACACTTGCAGCGAACGTACCGAGACCATCCTCGAAGGGGAGTCCATTTCGTGTTTCGTAGTAGGCGGCGAGAAGCGTCTCTGCCTGCCTCAGATCCTGAACTCGGTCCTGCGGGACTTCAGCTTGGCTCAGATAAATCAGGAGTGCGATCACCTGCAGATCTACTGCTCCAGGTGCACTCCAGAGCAGTTGAATGTGCTCAAAAACCAGGGGATTCTGCCCAGCGGTGCTCCGAGTTGTGGTTTGATAACGAAGACGGACGCAGAGAGGTTGTGCAGTGCCTTGTTGTACGGCCAAGTAACTTCCGTGATCAAGCCCCGAAAGGGAGCTCTGTCCATCCCCGTCCACCACGAGTGCTTCGGGAGGTCCCGGGGGTCCTGCTTCCCCGAGTTGTACACAAGCAAAAACGCGAAATGCATCGAATGCGGGGACTGCCAGATGGGGTTCTCGCCCCAACAGTTCGTTTGTCACGTGCACAGGTACTTGGAGAACAGAACGGTGCATTGGGGCTTCGACTCTTGCAACTGGAGAAGGTATCTGCATGTACCTCTGGATCACGCAGAGCATGACCAATATGTGAAGATACTGAACGATATGAGAGATCAGTATGAAGGACATTTGGCTTTTCCTGCGCCCGTCGTCGATCCGATCATCAAACGGAAACAGGTTAGTCCCATTCGAGTCGGTCATCATTTTGCTCCAGTACCTAATACGATTTTATAGGGTAAATTTTCGTTTTGAGGACACCGGCGATTTTGAAAAAATTTTTGACTGTACTTACGTATTTTGATGCGTAGATTACGAATCCGCTCTCCCTTATTTACAAAGTTACGGCCCTTCAAAGTTCAGAAAAGGGCGACTTTTCAGCCTTCTTTTTCACAAAATAAACTATTTAAAAACCCAAACATTT
>WOGP01009378.1:0-10771 GCA_015342065.1 Leptinotarsa undecemlineata | reverse complement strand
GTGTCTGCTTCTGGGGTGGGTCATCCATGACTCATAATGTATTCATTGCTCAAAAACGCATTATACGGTGTAATTGCAAATGTCTCAAGGAGAGAATCTTGCAGACAAATTTTCAAAAATTATCACATCTTGACACTTATATCAGTTTATATATTAAAAATATGCATTTACATATTCAAAAACAAAACACATTTCAAAATGAATAAAAATGTTCATCACCGTGACACTAGAACAAAAAATAGATTTCATGTGCCATATGCAAGACTAAGAGTGACTTCATTTGCACCAGAATACATTTGAATAAAAATATTCGACAAACTGCCCGATCATTTAAGGGAAGAACATAACTTTGTGATGTTTAAGAGAAATTTGAAGAGTTTTTTAATTGAACAATGTTTTTATTCATTGAATGCATTTTTAGATTAGATAAGTAGGGTATTTTAGTTTTCTACTTACTGTTATTTCTTTTATTGACTATTCCTATACAATGTATATTGTCTACATGGAAAATAAAGTATTATTATTAAAATCATCCGGTAAGAATACGAAGAAGGGTTAGAAAGGCATCACTAGAATTAAGCTCAAGTTTTTAAACCTTGTACACAATGTGTGTAAATAGACGATACATGTCAAAACATGTTATTAGTGATTGATTGTGTTTTTTTGGAAAATCTCATGCACTTCAACTTTACTAGTAACGAAAGCATTATAGTTTCCTGCATGACACTTTACCTGATACACCTTTCAAGCTAAACGTAACACCAATTAAAATTTTTTTTTCAACTCACTTTTTACATTGAACTTTGAACTATTTTTCATGATGTCTTTATTTTTCCAAAAAAAATTTTTTTTATGAAAATACATCAAAATAATATCAATTACTCTTTTTAATAATAATGCTTTGCATTGAATGGTCACTTACTAATTTTTGTAAATTATATCATTTTGAATAATTAACCAAAGTAATTTTTTGTGGAGAAAAATCAGTTTGTATTGGCCTTCCTCCGTAGTTGCATTTTTCACAATTCGAAAAATATGAAAATTGTAATGGAGAACAAAATTACACATGTAGAAAGCGCAACTTTTCAGTTCACCCTGATAAGTTACTGTGTAAATTCAAATACCCAAAAAAGGTTGATGAAAACTATATCTATTTTTTAATTTCTTACTATCAAGTGTTTTTTTTCAGAATTGAGACTCAGTTGAATTTGGACCAAAATGGAGCAGTGAAACCTGATATCCACACACCCTTCAGAGACAAGAAAGATGCTTGCATTAGATTGATACGATATCACTGTTTGGACCAACCAGTTCTATCGGAGAAAGATTTGGATAAAGCTGATGAAATTTTTGAATTAACTGCCCAACATTTTATTGGAAAATTTGCTAAAATGAGGGATAAATACAAATATTTGTTAATGAAAGAAAGTATGGTAAGTAAAGTTTTATGTACATGTCTGATATTTTCTTGGTAGTTCGTACTGGAATCTCTGAATCGGATGAATCTATACAGTTTCCCAACACCATAACAAAATTACGGTCTATCGACGCGAGTTTTGCTAACCCAGTTAGCGTCCTCAGGAGATCATTATGATTAAATGTTACCAGTATGTTAGTGTTTTTATACGCTAGTGGCCTAACTACTGCCTGTTAGTAGTACCTAACTGCTATCGGTTAGTATTAACTAACTCTACCTGTTATGGTTCCTACGCTAAACTACCTGTTCTTTAATACCTCTAATTTGTTATGTATTTCCTCTATGTTAGTGACTATCCCCTATATTTTTTCCTTGATATTTATCTGTTTTTTATTTAGAAGTATTACGAATATGACCAAACAAAGGGTTGTTTGAAATAGTCAGGTCGGTAGCCAGGTGGTTCGAGTGGGTGCGTTGTTCACTCACTCGAATTGACTGCCGTGGTGGTCGGTGATTCAAGCCCTAGTTCGAACGATCGATTTTCACTTGCTATCGTCCAACCAGTGTTAGGAATCACATGTTAAAAGGTAAGACCTCGTTAATCCTTAGCTCGCACACGTTTTCACTTCTGAGAGTTGTCGTTCGTAGGGGTGCGACAGCTGGTTAACGAAAAAACAGACAGACAGGAGCTTTGTTGCTGCTCATAGAGATCATTTCATACTTTTCGATTTCCAAGCTTTCAAAGGCATCCAGAAACCAGTTGTTATGTACCGGTCTCAACAATTTTAAACATTTTCCACTTACTCTGTAGTCGTTCTCTATGACATGTTGAGTGACACTAGATTTCTCTGGTCTATGACACTAAACATGCGAAACACGTTCCTTATAGCAAGCTAATATAGTCTGTTTAGTTTTTCGTATTTCGTAAATCCCATTCTTTTTTTTTCCAACATCTTGTCTTTCCGACTGTGCCCAACACTTGTTGAAGTATACTTGCAGTTTTTAAAGCCACTCTTATATTCAATTTTTTGAATGTTGGGACCAACTCATAGGTGTATTTGGATTCATATGGAAGCACTATAAATTTTGAATCTTCTTCTTTCCAAAAAGTCGAGGCGTTTACAACACCAAAACACGTCTTTCACTATACAATAGCTTCCTCAGGCTAGTGCTTTATATAAATGCACAACTTTTAATTGTGTTTTATATAAAACACTAATTGGTAGAATTCAGTATGAATATGCTTGAGAAACATGTTTTGAGAAACATGTGTTGAAGTTTTATAAACTATTCAATGAAAATCTCAATAAAGTGTTCCTTGAATGTGTTATGGATTTTCATCAAGTATCGAGCAATTCCATAAAATATTATCTTGATATGTTTTAGAATTATGCTGAGAAAATGTGAAACTATGGTACGAGGGTGATTCGTTAGGTTGTTCTAAGAAAAAGTTCTTATGAACATATATTGCTTTATCTCTTAGATGCAGGGCGTTAATGTTAAAAACAAATGGTTTTTTCCAATTGATAGTCAGCTTTAGGGTCATTCTCAGGGGTAGTAGGGCAGAAATGAACCAAGTCTTTTTAGCACAAAAGAGAGCAGTGGGAGATTTGCTCAACTTACAGTACTTCTAGAGTGCAGAGGAGAATTTGAATCACACAATATCCTATCAGGATTATACATTCACAACATCATACTGTGATTCTGTAACACTCAAGCTCATTCAGTCTTTAGATACGCAGATGTCATCTTAATTATTGCCCAGTAAATTTCAACGTTAATTGTCACAAATGACTGAAAAATTTATATATTTTTACTTATATATTTACAGAGGCAAGTGCGAACATCTGAACTCATGATGCTGGATAGAATGTTCCTATCTGAAGAGCAGCAGTCGCTTATTAGGTTGCGTCAGGATTATGAAAATGAAATAATGAACATTACAGCATCCACGCCCGAGGTCTCGCTACCTGTCGTTGAGTCAAGTAGTGGTATCAACATTCCCAATACTCCTCGAAGTTCGGAACCCACGACGGAAGATTATGATGAATGGGCGTGTATTCAACGCGAATTAGGTTGTTTACCCCCTCAGAATGTGCCACACTCTCACTCGCAGACATTGAATCAGACTAAACGTTCCTCTAGTAGTGATTCTCGATTAGAAACATTGAAACGGTTTCGTGTAGATAAACACCATAAAAAACCCTTAGATGTACATATATCTAGTGGAAGTAGTGTACAAAGTGTTATAACTAGTGTTCAAAGTACAATTTATACCCAATCTAAAGTGAGTCAATCATGTGGATATGAAACAGCTCAGAATAGCAGTTATTCTTCACACGAGGAAAACGAGCCAGAAAATAACAGTATAGATGAGCAGGTGCAGTCAGCTATAGATTCCATTCTGAACTTGCAGCACAACACTCCTATAGATTTGGATAGTATTTTGTCATGACGTCATGTTTAGGTGCCGTTGTAGGTTTCTTCGAGTCCTGGTGTTTTTCCCAGTTAATACGGTAGTTTTTATTTTTTAGAAAAATTCCAATATTTTTCTGGATTACCCTTATTAGCTACATACATGATTGAATCAATAAAATTGATGGTTTTTAAAATTTGAAAAGTCAATACAAAACGGAACAGATTTTCTGGTAGAAATTGAAACTGAAGAGAAAAGAGAATTGAAAAAAATGAAACACTGGGAAAACGAACTGGATATTCCAGGACTCGAAACTCAATTTTCAACAATGTGATGATTTCAAGTGAGCTGCAGATTTATTAATGTTTTAAGTTATTTATTTCTTTGCATACTTTTTTGCTCATCCTAAATTTTCTCTCCATGAGTTGAAGTATTTCACAAGCTGTTTTTTCATTTGAAATATTCAATATTAAAAAGTCTTGTTTGCTGACAAGAGTTAATGTAAATTTCCATGGCTGTACAAAGAATTCACATACTGAAAAATATTCTAATCGAAAGAATTAACGAAAATTCAAGCAGTGAGATTCACTACAGTAAAATACATTTTGAACATCGAATACACAATTGTATGTTCGATTACGTTATATTCACCCCAATTGTGATAATGAAGCAATTTATTAGAAGTAATATATCTTTTGACATATTGAAAATAACTACAGCCTAAATTAGAGAAATTTGCATTGATCAGTGTAAATATGAGTAATTATCAATTCTTCAAATATAAGTTTTCTTTGACTTCTTTATGAAAGGCATTCAACACTTTCACAGAAATGAAAATGAGAAAATAAGTTTTTACAATGATGACTCTCTCAAATATTTAACGGAAGAAAGTGTATGTGTTCTGATTTCAATTGGAGATGAGTTGAATTTACTACCATTGTAAAAATTATAAAGATTTTAAGATAAGATAAGTTAGATGCGGTGAATTGATAAAAAGTGGTATGAAATCAACATATAAAAAAATCTTCAACATCAAATATTTTATTACCTGAATGAATTTTGAATTTTGGAACTATAGTCCATTTAATATAAAAAAATAAAAAACTTCAAACGAAAGTAATTTTTTATGAAAGAAATAAAACAAAACCAGTAATAAGTAATTTTATAACGAAAGTTAGAACTGGAACGACAGGCATAGAATGAATCCAAACCAACACTGCTCCCAAGAATCAGAACTGCAATACTCTTCTCGACGAGTGTTTCCCCATACAAGTAGATTGTTTTGTTTCCTGAAACCGCCAACTTTGTTAGTGAGACACCTGTTGAAAAGAGGTTTGCATTTCTGGTGTTTGGTAACAGTGCTTGTTTTGAAGGTTATTCCATCTCTATTATGTATCTCTGCTTGAACAAAATGTGGCAGATTCCAATTAAATTGTTGATTGAATTTTAGTCTTAGATAGGTGGCTGCCATGTAAGAATTGCTCTTCTAAAAATCTTTGATGGAGTTCAGATCTGAAGCGTAATGTGGTAGGGGCAAGTGACGATTATTAGTACATAGAAAGACATCTCTATAAGTACTCTCTTGTGAATATTTTTTGTGTTTATTACCTTTTTTTCATGTTACATTTAATTTTACATCTCCAAGTAGTATTTGGGTCAACTTACTACTTGAAGATTTCTTGAGTTTTTTGTACTATTTTCTTGGGTTTTCTATTTAATTTTCATTACATTCATATATTGTTTTGAATGGACTAGTAACATCAGTAGTAACGGATTTGCAGCAGTAACTGATTTGCAGTAGTAACGGATTTTCTCACTGTGTTTCCTTCCTCTTTCAAATGAAGTGCCAATGTCAGTGAATACTGAACACTCTTCATATGGTATTTTTTCATTTCTCCAAATTTTGCAAGAACATTCACATTCATATTTCCTGTGATTTCCTTAGACCCGACACATGAAACGAGTATACTTGTTTTCAAAAAGTTGTCATCAGGGTTTTGTACCCCCAAGCAAGTTTAGACACAAGAATAAAACTGCAATGCTTTATTGCTTATCATGACCATTTGCTCTACATTTATCAGCACAGGTATGGATACTGTTTCATTTTGAAAAAAAATTACTTTTGAAGTTTTACATTATCTTCGTCCATTTTGTTGTAGATCAATAAGTTCCAACCCAGTTGTTCCGTGCACTGTGCTTATTGACATTTATAATCAATTCAACAATAATCATTTTCCTGAAATTTTAAACTAGCTAGTAAAAAAAGAATAACTTTTTTAATTTGATTTTTCATTTTATCCTAGACTTTTTCATTTCTATTCAATTAGTTCTATATTTTTTCACAAATTTTATTTTATTCTTATCTGCTCAGTCTTTCATTATTTGTAATGAAGATAAAGATATTGAATTACTTTTGTTTGCTGGAGTTGAAGTCGAATTAATAGGTTGATATATTTCGTTCTCTACATAGATACAGTCCTAGTCATATTTTTTAGGAAATACTTTATTTTTAGCTTTTATATCAGGTGACTCAGAATAAGATTCTATTCTCTACATCAATGTACTTAGTGAAATTAGGAAGATTTATTTTATTTATTCAGCTTCTGGAAGTTATGCCATATATCTAGTTAGGTAAGGAATCACACGTTAAAAGATAAGACCTCGCTATTCTTTAGCTCGCACAAGGGGGGCGACGGCTGGTGAACGGAAAAACATTTCAAACAACAGAATATACAAAATTGTAATAATTAGAAAATATAGTAAAAACTAAAAATGTCAAGGATGCATGTTCCAAAATTTTGCTATTTATGTGGTTTTACCATTATAGAGATGTCGAGTAACTTTCAGAACTTAGTTTAGTTATAATTAAATAAAAATAAGCCAGTGTTAGTTTTTTTTTACAAATTGTTGTGGTTTCTTGACTTTTGTGAAGGAATTTCAGTTCGCCTATCCATCAGTTTCACAAAGTTTAATAATGACACCAAAAACACTACTCTCATACAACTCAAAACATAATAAACATGACCTATGTTTCACATTTGGTTGTATGGATTAGCTGTTTATGATGTCACGTTTGTTGAACACGCACACTCTGAAAAATGGTATTCAATATTTCTGACTTACTACTGAAGCTTGGATTGAGGACTGTGAATATAATAAAACAAATATATCTTCTACCAACAGAATTTAGAAAAAAAATCTATGCAGGAAAGTTATTGACGAAGTCGAAAATAATTTTTAACTGAAATTAAATTCATTTTGACTACTTATTTGGCCAGTGTATCTTTCAATTAATGAATTTAATCTGGTTTAACAAGTGAAAACTGCAAAAAAAATGAAAAAACGGTGTGTGAATGTTCTTTAGTTTTTAGTTTGAAATGACTATTAGCTGTACAAATGATGCTTTTGGGTGTTATCAAATTCCCAATGGCATTTGGCATCGAAAATGTATTGAAAGAATTTATAAAAAAGTTTTACTTTTGGTTATGCAGAGTGTCATATTTTTATTTTCATAGACTGGACTGAAAAATCAAAAACTATTTTGGAGGTTATTTTAAATTAGAGAAAAACCAAAATGTGCACCACCAACTCGGTAATCCTTTACCTTTTCTAAGTAGGACACATTGTGTATCTAATTTACAATCAAACTATTCCTCATTGTTATAAATAATTTTCTGTCTTGCACTAAACTTTTTTATTGACACTCGTTATTGTTTATTGTGTTCACTCATTAATTTAATTCATTAGCATTGTACATAATTATTGTAGTCCAATGTAAAAATTTTATTGTAAATAATTAATTTATATTCTGTACTTAGGTTTTATTTTATTTTTTAAGGTTTTATTATTATTAAGACTGACATTCAGAAATTTTGGTTCCTAAAGGGAAAAGTATTTCAAATAAAAAACGGTTATTTAAATTAGTATTTTTGTTTATTCATAGCATCCCTGCATCTTCTACTCAATGTGTATGATTATTTTGTTAGGTGATACCAGAGCCCAAAAAGAGTTTCGACAGTAGCTGGTTGGTTAGCAGAAGTAGTTGGATTTACTCATTGAATAAACTGCTATGTAAATGCAGATCAATCTGTGCTATGGGACTATGGGTGTTCATGGCATATTGTCTGATCTGCTTTCAATGGTGAGACTGTGTTATTCCTTTTAACTTTTGAGAGTTGTTCATGTATGATATGGTAGTGTTTCTGCCATTATTCCTTATGTAAACAAAACATCGAAGGTTTTTCCTAGAAAGTCCTCAGAAACCGCTTTCAATTTTTTTTTTAATCAGAAATCTTTTGAAACGGGCGAAAATGTATAATTTTTAGACAATATGTGTGGTATTGAAAAAAATGACTTGAGTGACACTCTAATTTTTTTTTTTCATATAATTTGTGTAACAACAGTACATTAGATATTTACTTAATAACTATGGCACTAACGATGAAATTGTTTTTGATGAATTCAATGGAACTGAAGCACCAGAGAGAAATATTAGATATGTTTCAATACAAACAATCTTTTATTTGAAGAACACATGCCTTTGAACTGAATACATTCTTAGAAAACAGTGAAAATAGGTCATTAATTTTCTCTGATTCTTCCATGATGTATTTGTAGCAGAGGATATTGATGGCTTTAGCACTTGATGATAAGGAAATATTTTTTAACCACCAAAAAATAATATTTTACTACTTTATTCAACAGAAAATGAAATATCCAAATATTATAACTGATCATCTCTTCTTTATCCACGAATTCACTGGATGTGATACACCTTATTTTTATAAAAAATATAATACAAATTTCAATAAAAATGAGAAGTTAGGTACATGTCTGGCTGACATTTTTAGATTGAAGAGCGAAGTGAAAAAATTGATAAATTGTATTCTCACAATGTATAGTGCCAAAACCGCGAAAAACACAAACATACTGCGATAAAAATGTAGCAAAATAACAACGAAAGAGTTTACCTACAAGTTCAACAATAAAAAAATAATGCTCTAATTCCTCGTGTTGAATAGAATTATCATAAAGTAAATTACTTAACATCAATCAAAATTATGCAACCTGCAGCTGATATCTAAAAAATTTCTCTTCGGAAACATATTCTTCAAATAAATGAACTACGGAATATAACATATATCTACGATTTTTTTAAGACGTTCAGTACTATCATTACTTTATCCATCGAAAATCCCTAATTTTAGTGCCATAGTTATTACTTAAATATTTTAATACGTCAGTATTTTCAATACTAATTATATACGAAAACTATGTTTAAAAAAAGCCATACAAAACTGATTTTCTCAAACGAATGTAAGTTAAGTTGTTTAAACAATACAGGGTAGAGCGCGACGACCGTCCGTTAGCCGTATTTTGGGAAATAATAGAATTCATATCCTGAAATTTGGCAAAAGTAGGTGTGGATTTCTACTCAACATTTAACTTTCTGCACGTTTATTTGTGTTATTTGTTTTGGAAACAAGAATTGTCAGTTAAGGATAGGAAAAAGTGGGTAAAATTCCTTTTTGACTAAAATTGAATTCATTGGCTCAAGTTGACCAATTTTTCTGATGAAATAACATTGGAGACCCCTACGTGATTACGTAATATTGCAGCGTAAGTCCCAAAGACTTGGTGCCGGTTTGAATTGAAGCCTATCGACCAATTTGGAAAGGCAAATCGTTCCCAAATTTTAGAAACTTCAAATGGCCAGTTCAAGAAAACTGTCTGAATAGAGCCAACTTCATTGAGACATGAGCAAGAATCGGAAGTATTCTCAAAAATTTATATAAAGACTGAACTTTCCCGTAGATTTTCTGTATATTTTGAAATGAAGAGAAACGATATAGAAATAGAAAAACGACAAAGAAACCTGGAATTGAAACAGAAAGGGATAGAAAATAGTTTAAGTACATTTATTTCAGATGGAAGAAGAGTTACATAAAGTTGAATGTTCCCGCGTAGAAGTTCTATATTTTTGGAAATGCAGAGAAAAGCTATAGAAATAGAGAAACAATGAAGAAACTTGAAATTGAAACAGAAAGTAATATACAATAGTTTACATTCACTTCAGATGGAAGGAAAGTTACATAAAGCTGAGCTGGAAGCAAAATAAAATAGCAGTACTCGTGATAGCGTTCAACTTCAGTCTGAAATATTTAGTTTGACTTCAAGAGAAGAGTCGGTCAATGAACAAAAAACTGAAATGATATAAACAGTAGGAAAAAGTGACGAGAAACATACATCTAGCAATGACATTGAAATGCTTCACGAAACAATTACAAATGTTTTTAAATACTTTTCGTTACCAGTGTAATTTGCAACAACTGCAAGAGTTCTTAACAGCTGAAAACATGGACAACGTCATTTGTATTTTGGAAAACCGATTTTTTTTATTCAGGTTTCAAACCGCATCAACCACATAGCGTTATTAGCGGCGGTACATATGAGATACAGTTCATATCGGTATACATTAAATTGAATTAAATATATGGATTCGTTTGACATAGTTGATTACATTATTCCACTCTCTATTTAGAATGGTGGAAAACCGATTTGGCCTATCTGAAAATATATTTGACACAGTAACTTATGAAATACAAAAAAATCCTTTCATTAAAAACGGTAGTTTGGAGAAATGGATTCACTTTTCATCTGAAATGAACAATATAGTGTCTATAATGAAAAGTTTGGACAATAAACGTCACCTAGAAAATCCTCAACTAATAAGAGAGTTCCTTAAAAAAATTCCAAGAATGAAGCTTTTATGAGAAGAAACAGTCAATGACAGAAAAGGTGAAGTTAGTTTTGAAGATTTCAGTGCATGGTTGAACGAAAAGGTCAGTTCTGCATGTTATGTTATAGTCTATTTCAAAAGAGTGTAGAGTAATAAATCATGAAGTGTCATAAAATTTGCCTGAATTTCGTTGTCGTCC
>WOGP01009377.1:0-10771 GCA_015342065.1 Leptinotarsa undecemlineata | reverse complement strand
TAGGGAAGTGACAGAATTTATTGACGGATCACCCTGTAGCGCTTTTGAATACTTAATGAGATTTTATTACTCTACACTCTTTTGAAATAGACTATAGGGGTATTTTTATAACATACTAAATATCATAAAAATAAATGCATGAGGTCGTTTAATTTCGATTAACTTGGTACACTCGACCACCCAGTAGATTTCTATGGGTTGAACAAGGCCTGCAAAAACGGTAACTAATCTTTCATCAAGTTTTTAACAAACTGTAGGTTTTCGGCTAAAATGAATAATCTGAAACTGTCGATTTTGTACATTCTATGCAGTTCTTGCTCAGAAATTAAACTGGAAATATTGTGCGTTAATAAGGAAACACCATCACTCAACATTGGCTGAGATGAGTAGAGCTGTAGGGCTTCTTCAAGGTGGCATGCGACAAAATGATGTAGCTCTTCGTTTGGGGTCCTCCCAAAGTGTTATCAGTCGATTGTGGCTGCGTTTCCGTGAAACTGACAGTCCAGCCGAACAACATCCAGGGCAAGGACGCGCTACAACTGCAGTTCAAGAACGGTTTTTGATCTTAACCGCAAGAAGACAACTGACAATCACAGCACCTTTGTTGATGAACGTGTTGCAGCAGAAGCGTCAGTTGTCAATGTGAAAGGTTTTGTAAAGTTGGGGTGTTGTAATATAAGTTCGTTACATAGTAATTTCTTGCATAAGTTTATAAATGCATTTATAGAATCAGGTGGTTGCTCAACTCGTTAACCTTTTCTTAGACAATTCGTTTAACATTTGAGAAATTTGTCTATCTACTTCACGTTTATGAATTTGGGGAAATCGATATGTTTTAGAAGAAACCGGGTTTTCGTCTGTTGTGTTAATTTTATGAGTTGTTAGATTTGTAGCACAAAGGGTTGGTCTGGCTTTTGAAAAACAGTATGGAAGTGTTTACATAAACGCATTAGTCTAGTTTTTTCATCAGAATTTAGGTGATTAAGGAAGTAAATGTTCTACTTGTGTAGAGTCAGGACAGTTACTGAAATTATTCAACTCATAATCACAAACAATCAACTTTTCTATTGAATACACCTCGAGAGGTATTTGTAATGAAAAGTGAACATCGTAAGCATTATAATTATGAATTTCAAAATTTGCATAGCAATTTTTTACTGTGGCAATACATTCTGGAATGAAACAATTGTCAATCATTTTTGTTTCAGGTATATAATAAGTTCCGTCTGTAGTTACATTTACTGGCACCTGGGTAGAATATATTTCATGGCTTCCTATCGTGAGGTTGTAAGCTGAATATTCGCTTGGTGAACATTGAATAACCTTAATGCAAATATTATCTCTGTATAATATTCCTAGTTGAATACTTCAGTCAAATCCCATAGTTTTTAAATCTTTGAAGCTTATTATACCATCAAAGAATCTATGAAAATCGAATAGTGTGAAAGGGATCTGCTCTTTTGAATTAAATTCTACAAAGGCTGGTAAAATCGCAACATATTTCATGTGTTTTTCTCCACAAGATGTTTTTAAAGAATTGGGTCTTATTACAATATATTCAGGAAAAAATTTATTTGCTATGGCTGGATTTATTATTGGAAGGTGACTTCCTGAATCTAATAAAAGAGGTAAGGGTTTTCCGTCGGGTAATGCTATAGTAATGAAGGGTAGGATTCTATTATCCATTACGTTAATTGTTAAATTACCTGTCTTGAAGAGGCTTGTATCGAAAAATTTATATTTTCTTGAGTTTCTGAATCTTCTTGTTCAAATACCGGTTCTTGAAACTCTGTTAACTCTTAATCGTGTTGAACATTATAAAAATTTTGATTATCTTGATTATATTGATGTGAATAATCATTGTTGAAAAGAAGTTGATACTCAGGATTTACAATATTGTGAAAATCATTATCTTGGTCAAAAGTTTTGTTTTCTATTGAAGGGTTATTTATCTGATGTAATTCTTCGGTTTTGAATGTAGATTGGAATCTAGATTGGGGTGTGAAATAGGTATTCGTTCATTGTGGGCTTTGTTGTTGTAATCTGTTTGTTGTAGACATTGGAGTTGGTCGGTACTGAGGTTGAAAATTATTCTTCGGTTTCCAAACATTTTGATTTTGTGGTGTTTTTCCAAATACTTGTTGATTAGTAAATAATGAAAAGAGAAATGAAAATTTATATGTTTCATACCACTTTAAATTGTTCGTCGTATATGGACATTTTCAAACTTGCTTACACAATAAATAAAATAAAAAAAAAGAGAATAAAGAAAAAAGACATGAAAATTTCTCTTTTCATTATGATCTCCTACCACGTAGTAACGGCTACATCTATCAATTTATTGATAGTAAATACTTTTTGTTGTTGTAATTGTCGCGGTTGAATGTTTATATGTTTGCTCGGAAATTTTAGTTGAGTGCTAAGATATTGAAATTGTCTTGGCTGATTAGAATGTATTGGGAGATGAGAGAGATTTGCATAATCCGTACTCTGGGGATGTACCTGATTTTGAGAACGCGCAAACGTTTGTTGATACACTGGAGCTTTAATATTTGCATTTGGAATCGAATGTAAACCAGTATTACTTCGATTTTTGTTTTCGTTCAATAAGAGATGAAAGTTCTCTTTTCAATGAAATTTTGTAATGCGGTTTCCAGGGAATTTGTTTTTTTCAATCGAACTCCTGTTTGTAAGTGAGGAGGTAAATATTTCAGAAAAGTAATCAATATAACTTGGTCAATATTGGAAATTTCTGCAATTTTTTGTTCTCGGGTAATTTGTTCATTATGAATTGATGTAAATAGGAGACTTCTTGCATATTGACAACGCATTCCAAAACTGTACAGGGTTTCTTTTAAATATGGTTTCATGCTGTATAATTCTTGTGATAGACATACAAAAGACCTTTGGTCAGAGAAAGATAATATGAAAACATTGTTAAAGTCTTCTCATTCTGTGAGTTCAATTCTGCTGGATACTAAAACCAATGCCCTACCTTTTAGTTCTGAAATTATAGCTTTAAAGATCAGTGTCGATTGTAGCATCCGCATTTGCATATTTACTCAAAATGTCATAGCATGAAGCACAAAAATTGTTCAATTCGCATGGTTCTCCTGAGAATATTGGAATAATATTCAAGAGTAATCTAAGTTTTTGATAATTTAAAGTCATATCTGAATTTGAATTTGTCATGTCAGAATTTTCACCAAGTGAGAGATTTTCTATAACTTGAGAAAGATTATCAAAATCTACGTCAGTATTTTGAGGTTCCGTATCAGAATCTGAATTATTTGAAATATTTCTTATTTGATTTTTAGCAATTCTATTACTTGTTGAAAGATTTCTTAGATCACGAAACATAAATAGAATATAATGGGAAAATTATATGATGGGTATATAAAGTGTAATGGAAAAGAGGATAATGAAGGAAATGAGAAATGACTTACGTTCTAGCTCTTGGTCCTTTACTGCTACGGTGTGGTTCTTCTCACTTGCTAATGGTGTCTCCAAGATTTTCGTTCCTGAAGGCTCCCGTTTCGGCTTTCAGAACTTCAGAAATCACTTTCCAAGAGTTTGGCACGATGACTCTGTCTTCCTGAAGGCTATCTTGTTTTCTTGGATCATTCACAAGTCCTTTCTTGATATGAGAATGATCCTCGCCGACTGCACCAGTTATGTTTCGAATCTCGCAGTCGTTGGTTCAGAGATTCAAACATATGATAAATTACAAAAAAAACTCTAATGATTCGTTGAATTACCAAGTCATACAGAACTAAATAAATCCACTTTGATAACTTCTGTTTCAATTAATTATCTTCATTTCCGAAAGCTTATAGTAACAACAATGACAAAAGAATTATTCTTACATCACCAATAATGCGTTTTACTATCCGCAGATATTTACACAATCTCAAACTGTGAAATAAGCAAACATGATCGGTTTTGATAAAGTCCGGTGAGAATAGATAATTCTACTCGAAGTGAATCCATCGGCAGGAACACCATCAGCACTATTTCTCCGGTAGGTATTCCAGGCACGGCTTAGCCATGTGGTTCGGTGGGAATATATGGTCCGGCTTCAGGACAGTGTAGTGGCGTTCGTCTATGTGTAACTTAAGGACGACTGTAACCGATTTTCTTGAAAATTTGCCTTTAGAGGAATATAGGAATTTCAACTGGACGGAGAGCCAGCTCATTCCACCCAGGAAGTTTCCAGGAAACTCTTCGACGATCGTTGGTTTAGGCGTTTAGGGCCAAGGGATTGGCCACCGAGATCACTCGACCTCACGCCACTTACTTTTATGGGGTGTTTTAAAAGAAAGGGTATACAGTACTCCAGTGAATTCCAAAAAAGAATTGCGACGGCGAATAGTGCGGAGTATTGAAGATCTGGATCCCCAAGAAATTGAAAAAGCAACCACAAGTCGGGTACAAAAAAATATTTTAAAGTGTTAAGAATGTAATGGACAACATTTTCAGCATTAATTGTGAAAATGTAATATTTTGTTTACAATTCTGTTACTTTGAATCATCCTATTCTGTTCTTGTATGTAGTTTCACATGTTTTAGCCCACAAAATCTCACTTTTTACCTAGAAATAACTGATTTTTGGTACAGTTGTTCCCTGGAAACTTTGAGCCATTGTTAAGGAAATTATTTTGTAACCTTACAAACTTCTTCTCGTTAATAGGTGTTAATTCAGGATACATTTGGTTGAATTGTTCACACGTTCTGACAATGATTTTATCACTTTGTTCATGTGTATAATAAATAATTTCATAACAACTTCGTTTGAATAATCGATATTTGCTTCATTTTGGAAGATGATTCGAAACACCGTCGATAACTCTTTGTAAATTACTTATAGAAGTAACCGATTTGCTATGAGCTTGATAATTCTACTGCTACCTAAATCCAAATTCTAAAAAAAAATGTTTCTAGAAGAAGCGACTTTATTGAGAAAACTTGACGATTTAGGTATAGAGACATGATATATCATCTTGAAGCATTTTTCACCATCTTCCAATTTACTGAGTGATATACAGGGAGTTTTATTTGAAAAAATTAACTTTTGACTACTTTTATGCACCATATGGGCCATATTTAGCACAATTTATTTTTTATCTTGAAAACTGATAGAGATAGGTATAGGACATTATCAACAAAAAAGTATTGAAATATCAGAGCGAATCCAAAAATGTATTAATATATGTTCTATTTGAAAAAATTAAGTTGCTAGGACTTTTTGACGGAGTAGCATCGCTGCCATACTGAAAATTTTTAGATCTATAGAACTAGTAAGGAAATGTGAGAGGTGGAATTTTCAGAAGAATCATGCTTTGCGTTTGCTAGAAACGTCTGATCTACCATCGACCGTGAGTCATGCTGTATATATATATATATATATATATATATATATATATATATATATATATGCATGGTGTCACCTTCAAAACTCCGCTTTTCTTTGCCAAATTTTCGCTTCTAATGGAAAGCTTCTTTAGGGCAGTAAAAATGAGTGAAAGACAATGAATTGAACATATAACTGACAAAAGAAAGTTAAACATGCATGGATTTTTTTTAAATTCATTTTGAAAATTCAAAATAAATTTTAAAAAAATTCATGCATATCTGAAGAAATGAACTTTGAACGTTGAAGCCAGCCTCGAATATACCGACACAGTAGGTTGAATGGACTGATACCAATCAGAAAACAATTACTCTCCTGGTTAATATCACGAATGTCGTTGGATTATATCCGACAGGCTTCAGTGCAGGAATCTTCACAGAAAATTTTCTGCATATTCAATTGGCAATACAACTAAAAGAGTCGACCTTCCATTTTGCAACGGGCACACTTGCAGACCGGTTTTGGGCTGATTGGCGCAAGATAGTGACCATCATCGAACTAAAGTCAATGATATTCCATAATTGAAAATCGGAATTCTTTTAGAGTATTTCATTCCTCTTCCTAAGTTGAAGCGAACAATGAAATGTCACTCCATCTATCAATGCAACGTTTCGTTCATTGCATTCCATCATCAATATTTTTTTAAATACGGACCTGTATATTTTTTTATACATTTTCGTAGTCGTTATAATTTCAAATTCGTTGACATATCACAACATATGTATTTCTTGACGAAGCGGCGTTGTTATGGAGCTAGAAACTTTCAAAAGGAAACGATGCACTATGAATTCAATGTACTGAAATATTTTTGGATGACTTATCAGAAAGATATTTTCAAAATTAGATACTTCAGAAACAGTTGAATTTAGGAAATGGTGTGTCAATTTCATTCAGAATTTTGAGCAGAAAAGAAATGAAATATAGGATGATATATGAAAAAAAATATTATTTCTTCAAAAATTCTTGAGTGATCCCGTATACTTGATTTTTATTTAGTATGATTACTTTTGAAAAACCCTTGAACTTTTAACATTTATTGCTAGCTACCTTTACGAAACAATCAACTGTTTTCATATACATATCAGCGACCTTGTATATCTGCAGATTATTTATATCATACAGTATATAAATTGTAAATGTACTGTCTGATTCTCTTTCATTGTTATTACTACAAGGAACACAAACTTTTTATATCTTTATAAAAATTTATGAGATGCCTCCTTTTATTTTCGACCTTCATGAAAATAAAATATTGTGAATTGATATTCTGAAGGAATATATGTTTTCACCTTCAAAATTATAAATCGATTTCAAGTTATTACAGTAGGAACATCACTGTATCATCAATTGTTATCATTCAATGAAGTTTTGATATCAATAATATCAAAATGAAAGTTACATCATGAATAAGAAAAAATGATATCATTAATAAGAACAATACGGAATGCAATGCATTGAAACATTCTCAGCTTATATTCGAAATAGACTCATCCTTAATTTCACAAAAAGCATGAGTGAAATTTCGTTTCATCAAAGTAAATTCCTCCAATTCGACTTGTGAATCATAAATTCGTTAATTACGGGTAGTAACTTTGAGTCAGAAGGATATTTGAAAATACATACAAGCTTGAGAAATATTACAAAGGAGAATGCTAACAAAAAATCAGAAATAATGACATGATCTGAATGAAAAACATTTTCAGAGTTCTTCATTAGAGTCTGACTTCAGGCGAAATATTTATATCACACAAAGCATGATTCAGAAAAAGCCACATGATAAACCCAACTAAATAAATTATTTCAAAGGGACAAAAGGAATGAAAATAATCTTGTGCCATATCGCATCCTCGCAAAATGCCAGTAGACTTTTCATTATTCATCTCTGTAGCAGGGGAAACTTCAGCGACCTAAATTCATAGAACGGAAATTCGAGAAGTGTACCTAACAAACTTGTTAGTTTTCTCAACTTTGTTATATCGGAAAGAAACACTTGTTTTCAAATTCAGTCTCTGAGGATTGATGAAATTGACTGTAAGGTATGAATTACAATATTAGTAATATCAATCAATTTGGTGAAAATAGTTGAGACACAAGTTATGGCTTCTTCAAGCTCATTCATCCAGGTGAAGAGAAGAAGAGATAGTAGAAATACATTGTACTTCCAGGAGTGACGATCGACTTCTTCTTTTTGTTATCATCAAAGATGTTTTCCAATTATATTGCTAACAAAGATGTCTCCTATGAAAACATCGAAACAAATTATTCATTTCCATAAATGGAATTCGAGAAAAATAAATATTGTTAGAAGTCCGTTCTTATCTATATTTTCATCGTGAAAAATTGAGTTCAGCAGGAAATAAATATTGAAAGCGATGAAATTGTCACTATTATGTACTAAAAATGAAACGAACTCATAATTTGAAGAATTTAGTCGAGAAAAATTCCTTAATAAGTCTCGACATTCAGAAAACAGACTAAAAAAATATCGGTTCAACGTGACCAGATATACGAAATGCCATACCGGCTAGGAATAGCCATTAGTTCCATACGTGTCTACGTACAATACGTTCAAGATATAAATGGAAAATGAATTATATTTTCGTTGTTTATATTCATCTGCCTATATTGTGAAAGTACAGAGATAAAAAATAATATATTTCTATATAACTGTTACGGAAAAATTTTAATTTAACAAAACCTAGAAATACCTATGCAATGATAAACAGTTGTTGAAATTTTGTTTATCACCCCAAACATCTGTTTACAACATGCCTATGAGCTATATTTGAAGCGCAATTCCCTTTGGATGAACTCACTGACCGATATTCGTTATTACAATTGATCAATAAAGGCTTTCATGGCCGGCATCGTAGATGAAGGGAACATAATCCGGACTGGTAGGCCGTGGTCGCATGAAATCTGAAGTACCAAACGTTTCCTCTATTACTGCGACGTACATCACCGGTGGTATGTGCGTTGACTCCAAGAACGAGAGTTATATATTGAAGACCACGCTCATTGAACTGATTATTCCACTGATGGAGTCTGCCGCAGTAGCAGATGAAACGTTTGGTTCTCCAGTGTGAATTCGATCACAACCATTCAGCCCGGATTTTGTTCTCTTCAATCATTTGTTATTATTTTCCTTGCTTATTGCGAATATATGCATGGTAGATTTCACGAACAAAATGAAACAATCAAAGATAAAATTGAAGAGAGACTCTGGAGCTCATAAGAAGTTAATGAAGTGTAGTGTAATGAAGTGATGGAGGATAGAAACAGCAAATCAAACTTTCATCACACATAATCATTCATTCGTGTGATCCAAGTGTAATTGCTAGCTTGGATGTCGTATCTCTTTTCAGCAATATCTATTAAGATGTTTGTCTCAGGTCTATCAATATGGAATGGGGACGTATCACTCAGTTTCGTGCTATCAAGAAAGACAAATTCTTTCAAGTTATAACTTTCCTCTTTGATAACACATATTTTTCATTTAATGGTATAAAATTTATAAACAAACTTTTGGTACATCAATTGAAGCAAAGATTAGCACTATTTTAGCAGCATATGTCATGGATGACCTGCTAGACTTTCAACCCCTTTTTCATAAAAAAATATGTCGATGACATCATTATCTCCCTTCCTCAAGATGGAATATCTGAAATTTTGGATATCTTCAATAGTTATGACCCTAATATACAGTTTACCATCGAAACTGAAAACAACAAGCAATGGCAACGAGCAAAAAACTTGAAGATATTCCTCCAATTATTCACTAATAACTCTTACCCGGATCCTGTACTCAAGAAGATCTTATTCAGTACGTCATCCATTGACGTTCAGATTGATAATAACAACCAGTTGAATAGAAATCCTTCACAATCAAATAGTATCACAATTGGGACTGATCCACCTTTAGTTCCTTCAGTCTTCACCTCTTTACCATAATATATTGGTGATATTACACCCATATTATACAGAATCTTCAATAATTCAATTATCAAAATAGCAGCCAGAACCATAACTAAATTATTTCCAAAACTTAAGGATAAAACTCCTTCAAATTTTCAATCTCATTCAGTCCATTCTATACCATGTTTCAATTGTAGTATTGAATATATTGGTCAAACTTCAAGACTACTTGAAGATAGAATCACTTCACACAAGAGTAATAGTAGAATATACCCTGAGAGATGTGCTCTTATGAATCACGTTTTTAAAGAAGGTCACAATATGAATTACAATTCAACTAAAATATTGGCAATTGAAAGAAATACATCTAACAGGTTGTTCTAGGGAATGTCATATATATTACAATCAAAAAGATCAGACATCAGACAGAAAAGATCAGACATTGATCCCCTCAGCGATATTTATGCCTTCTTACTCAATACTGATAAAAAATTTCATGATTTTCAAATCAGTAACAATGCTGAATTCTCAATTGTAATTATTTGGAAATGATGAAAAGTTTGAAAATTATGGTTGTAAACCGTTTCCCTAGTTACGGGCATGATATGATGCTAACGATAAATTTATATGTTCAAACATAAGTGAGGTTGAACATGTATTAACATAAATGTAATAGAAAGATGTATCTAAATTCAGAAATAACTTGCAAACTTGTAAAGAAAATAGTTTTTGAGATATCAAAGTTGGAAATTTTAAGTTACAAAAATGTGTAGTTGGTAACTAAGGAAAGTAGAAGATTTTCAACTTTTTTATCAACAAAAAGTGTTCTCAAGACGACGAAAAGATACGAGACTTCATGCAAATTGTTTTTCTCAGATTTGAATTAAAATTTTGAAGTAAAATAATAATTGGAATGAATCATAGTAGTACTAACCTGTATACGCCAGTTTCAATCAAAAAACTCATCAAGAAAGTTACGACTTGAAGAATTTCAAGCAGACGAGAATCCGGTAGGAAAGACACATTTTTCACTACACAAAATCCACAGAAGGAAAATCAGGTATTGTCCTCCATCCATATTGAACATAAAATAATATATGCATATATAACGACAGGTGTGTCACGTCAAAAAATGAGTGGACATGGATGTCAAAATATCTAGTTGTGAGTTGAAGGATATTTATTTATTAAAAAAAATAACCGGTGCTGGCTGATTTTTACAGAGAAGCACGAAAACCACACTCTCGACTTTTAGAATCTAAAAAGAAACAATACTATCAAAATAATATTCTCAACTGGAATTGGTCTCGGTGGTATGATCGGAAGACCGTGGGTTTGATTCCTGCCTCGACCAGATATTTTTCTCGAGAGAATTCATCTGGTTTGAGCTGGGATGATTCTGCAACCGTGTTAGGAATCACACGTTACAAGGTAAGACCTCTTTAG
>WOGP01009376.1:0-10772 GCA_015342065.1 Leptinotarsa undecemlineata | reverse complement strand
GCCTCCGGCGGGCTTTTCTGTGTGTATATAGTCTTTATGATTTTAGCCTCCCCTGTTCTCCGATGTACGAGCCGTCACTGGTAAATTCATTTCAATCCTTAGTTGAAACAAAAAAATCAGTTTGATTCAAAGTATGAGACATATTTATTGTACGTATTTACTCATAGCAGAACAAAATTAATTCCAACGAATGACGATGGGAAACAATTTTTTACACAAGCCAAGTGACAAGTAACATTCCCCAAAAAACATTGTTGACCATATTCCGCTGACATTTTTCAATGAATTTTAGAAAGCTATGCACATAATTTTTGTTATTGTGATTTTTGCTCAATTGATCAAAAAAGTACACGAGACCGTACGTGGTTCTTTTCTATTAATTCAAATAGGAAATAATCAGGTAATAGACAAACCAGGGGTTTGTTTTGAGGGAGCAAAATAATATGATAGTACGCATTATAGAAATGATATTTTCTCAATAACAGTTTTTAAAATTACTCTTTATTCATACACAAATTTGTTAGTAAAATATTGCAAAGAAGGTATTTTTTTGTGAAAAAATCCTACAATTTAGCATTATGCGAATGTAGCAAGACCGCCTGTAGGTGTGCGGCGTACACCGTTGTAAATTTTCATCTCTTCAGGTGTTAAATCGGAGAATCTATTGATCGCCATTCTCCAAGTAACTTCTCCATTGTCATATTTTCTGTTGTGTTCTTCTACTTCCCGAAGATGAGTCTCAAAAATGGCACGACGTTTTGCCTCCTCCTCCTTGTTTGCGTAAGATTTGCCATGCGATACCTCAAAAAAATAATACATTTAATACACTGAACTTTCGGAGATAGAATCAGTACATCAAGCAGATCATGGATGTTATTTATTATATTTGTATTGGTGGTTGTTATAATCCACCTTGCATTAGGGAACCTTAACATTTTTCTGCTGAGAGATGTTTCACCAGTGGAGGTAAGAGTCGTCATGACACCTCATCCTTCTTACTTGTGAGACCCTTTATGAACCATGAAGTGACCAAAGAATCCGATCCCTACTCTACAAGAAAGATGAAATCTACAAAACGACCCCAACTGTTCTCCGTGTAACATCGGGTTGGCGGTCCTGGTTCATCTTTCACTGCTTGAACCAATGTGCATGTTGTTTTTGGCGAGTGCATTGGCTTGGGATGTGGGGGTTGAGCAAACCGGCCATCGGGTGCCTACTTCCACGTAGCCCCGCTGGATACGGAAATGATGGAATCTCTTGTGGTTCTGTTATTCCCTAACTGAGTGGCATCCCAACGATAGCCTAATAATAGGGTGATGTGTGTATCCGTGCCGAGAGGATGAATGACACTGAGACTATCAGCTGTCTTTTCGGAACCTTCGAGATACCGGGCGCCCTCTCGTCGTACCATCGCCTTGTCACGGTAATGCGGGGCTCTGCCGTGATTGAGCTTTTTTCCCTAGCTATTCGTGGGACTTTTATGAACGGAGTAAACTTAAACATTCTTTCTGACGTTGAGTCTACAGAAGAGATGGATGTCGAGCTTACGACTCCAACTGAGCTCCCTGTAAATTTAGATCAGGAGGGAGTCTACAGAGGAGATGGATGTCGAGGATGTCTCAGGTGGAGGAACAACCCCCCCATGAGCAGGTTGGCAAACGTTTGCGCTCGAGTGATGAATCACCAAAACCAGAGGCAAAAATGCCCTGCACGGTTGATTCTAAGGCATCGTTAGGTGTAGCTGATGTGCAAAAACCCTCATATGGGAAGGTTGTCGCGGGTATCAAGATGGGAATCTTGCACGTTGACTATCCGACTACCTCATTAAGGACGAAATAGCAGAGCATATAGTTTGTACCCGCCCCGCTGGGGACCGAATCAGGTTTTTAGAGTTCGGCAGAGCCGTACTCTTACCATCTGACCTGAAAGACCACTAATCAGCTTCGTTAAGAAACTGGGTTATGTGGTCGAGTGTGAATAGGTGTGGGTACCTAACACAAAACCGTTATTTTTAACACCTCGATACGTGGCTTTGTTGATGAGGACTTGGGTCCATTTCAAGTGGTCAAAAGGTATGTAGTCTATTGTCAGCGTAGTATAGCAGTTATTATTGAATAGTTTGATTTGGTGACAAAATATCATACCTTGAAACTACTCCATTGTTCGTCCACAGATAAACTACGAGTATTCGTAGTCATAAACACTGAGAAAACTACAAAAAATAACAGTGTTATTTTCATTTTCACAGGAGATAAAAATTGATTTATTAAAGGTTTCTCTCTAGTTATCTAATAAATAACTGATCAATAACTCAACAACTCAGATATCATATGTAATCATATCCTCAAACTTTGAACTATGTTGACATGTAAAAACTGATACGATAACAGGGGGCTACAAAATATTCGACTCGAAATCAGAATATATTTATCTCGAAGTATTGAATTCAAATTGAACATCTGAAATGCTCAGGCCATCCAAACAAAAAAATTATGATTTTGTTTTGTATAGTTGAGGTTAAGTTCTTTATAATATTCATGGAATAAATAAGAGGGCTATTGCGAATGCTATTTCAGTTACTCTTTCTTCTATAGAGAAAGTATCTCTCGACTTTTTATTAGTCATCCAAATTGAAGGAACTCCTACATATTCTGCAAGGAAAAAAATCCTTTCATTTTATTCATTCCTACACCAATAAAGTACAGAAGTAGGTGTGTTTTGTCAGCACTAGTCTTATTCCAGATCCAGCCAAAAGTTGTTTGCTTTCTCTGCTCGATGTTATTTGATCTGGACTAAAATTTAATACTATAACGAATCTGAAGCCGGCCTTGAGCGATATCTCAGCCAGCAAACGCATGGCATGACCGCGAAAGACTAGTATTTTCCCAGCAGTGTGACTCGCTGGGAAAATACTAGGCGAGTACAGAGACCTCTAGATAAATCTAGAACGATCGTTACGGAAGTCCTGCTTTCCGTCCATAGAGGGAGTCTCTATTCAGAAAGCGAATCGTGCGTTTAAATAAAGAATTCGAACAGTGAAGATGAATTAAGTGTTAGTTGTGATAGTGAAATATTCTGTTCAATACAGTTAATTCTTTAATTCGTTACAATATCAACAAAACATATCTAGTGAATGGTTTTCGGCACGAACAGTGTCAAAGTGATTATGTTCGTTATCAGTAGACAGACAGTTTAGAGAAAATAAAATCCGGGTTTCGTTTCTGATGTGGTGGTGGACGGACGTGCCAACAGCGACCGTTCACAAAGAAGGTACACGTACGCCATTGTTGAAAATGCAACTCAGTTTGTGTCGTGAACGTCTGCCGTCATAGTACGTGCCACCATTAAATTAAACATTATTGTGAACAGTCTATAAGTGTTGAAAAGAAACAGCACTCCCATTCACGCCGGTTGGAGGCCGGGTGGACCGGATGTCTACGTGGAGACAGGATTTTACCAAATAAATGTGTCAATTATGTGTAAAAGTCTTAAAGTCTCCAAAAAATATTGAGTGTTTTATGATATAATAAAAACTGCTGCCCCCCTCCCGACGAAGTTCCTATCAATTCTGAGAGAAGGAGGATGGACAAATGCGCCGGAAGGAAGCAACGTCCAAAAACCTAGACAGGGAGAGAAAGAGAGAGAATAAAATCCAAACTGCAGAGCTATAGTCAAATGAAATTTGTAGTACCAAAAATTTTATCTCTTCTGTGGCAGATATCTTCAATACGTTGACTGTAAGGACGAAGGTAGTATCTAGTGTCAGAACCTACAAGCCCGGATTTTATAATCTCCGAGCAGCAACGCATATATTTTTGTATACCATGTTTCATGTTAGTGTTGTAGTATTAGTGTACTGTTAGTGTTATAGTCTATATGTTATTAGTGTTCTGTAATGATTCTTGGTGTATGTGGATATATTTTCTATAAAATAATACCAACTTATTTTGTTTTTAGAAATAAATTATTGCTTATTATTGTGTGAATATTTTTGCCTATCGATAGCAAAGTAATTAACTTGATAGGTATTCCAATAATATTTTACGTGGGGTAAATTTGACATGTAATAATTGTTTATATCTCAATTATAAAAATATATGACTTTCTTTCTGAAAATTCAAAAATAAGGGAGTTATCAAGATTGAACAGACTTAGAATATACTATAATTTTATACGAAAATGGATTTCTTAACAATATCTGTTCATTATCGCCGCCAGTGGCGACACAAGACCTGAATTTTATGTGGGCAAGGTACATTTCGCAAGGCACTCTGATGGTATAAGAAGGGTTTACAAAATTAAAAAAAACACTTGGAATTAAATGCTTATTCATTCATTAAGAAACATATGCCACTTTGATTGGTTTTCTAGTAAGTGGAAATCCCGAGGTCTCTGACCGGGGATTCCCCGCTATTGCAGTTTAACGCCAAGTAATGTTGCCAGAAAATGACAACGAATCATCAGAAACAACAAATATGATAATTTTATAATATAATATAGGTTATCAGAAAAAGAAATATATTCATATACTTTCCTGCGCCAAAGAGTGGAATAACTTTAGGTTTGAGAATTTTCTTATGTATTTTTCTTTAAAAAAAAACGGTGGCCCACACCGCCCACACCTTACGCCACCTCTAGTAGCCGCCCCTTACTTTCATACTTTTCGTACTCGTTTTTGAACTGCTTAGCTTTTATTAACTACGAATAAAACATTTGATACGAAACATCATTAAATGATTCCATGTTACTGGTAGATGTATTATTGTTTGATTTGCCACGCTTCATTTGTAAACTTCAACTCGTGATTCGAATTTTACATCGCTTGTAAGCTTCGGTCATTAAACCTCGGATAAGTCAGACGGTTTTTCCTTGAATCGGATTAAAGATAAGATAACTAAATCAAGTAAGTAATCAATCAATAACTTATTTTTAGGAACTGAAAATTAAATAAGCCTCATTTCTTTTATAGTCATCCAATCATCATGGCCTCCCCACTTTCCGCTGAAGAAGAATTCAAAAATTTTAAGGTATGTCACTTCCACTATTGAATATTCGTGTCATGGAATGTAATTTATTTTGAATTCTATTTCTATTTGTTCCACGTTGTTTCCGCTTGGCATGCGTTACTTGACCCCATCGATTGTAAACTAACCTATATTTTGAAACTAATCCCGATTTACAAATACTTATCAACTTCTCGACAGTTTTTAGTTATAAACTCAAACAGTCATATTTATCTTCACGATAGTCAGGCTTTAATTATTGTAACGAACCATAAGATAGATGGTCGACAAGGGCGTAACTTATTTTTGTACTAGTGATAATGATACTCTCGAATCGTACCGGTTTGCCGCAATAAGACAGAAATCTTAGCCGGAGAGATGCAGAAGGCTGTCATTCTTGGCTCACTGCACTTACTCAGGGCACATGATTTTCGGACCCAGTAATCACTTATCCCACGGTGTGGGGTGTGATGCTAGGTCGATAATACTGGCACGTCCTCCTGAAGGGGGGGTTCAGGATTGAAAAAAATATAATGATTGTTTTTGTCAGAGATGAGATTATACATAAAAAATAATACAAAATGAACAATAACAAATGGGAGGATTCAAAATCAGATCTTGCCACGTCTGAAGTGACCCAATCAGGGTTTGCTTTGCATTTAAACAAAAAAACTGTTCGTATAGTTTGAATGCATACTATTCCGAGGATTACATTAGATATATCAGACTGAAACATTATTAACATTGATGAAAAAATGTTATATAAAATCAGAGATGACTATTTCAAGATTTCATTTCGAAATATTTATTTTCTGAATGTAGAAATGTGTGTTGCCTTCAGGTCTGTCCATGTCCACTTCTATTGTAAAATGTACGTAAAATTATATGTTTGTATAGTTAAGTGGTTTTTGTCTTCACGGTCATGAAAAAATATGAAAATACAATTATTACGTATTTAATAACAATTAGATGACGTGTCAAATTTTCAAGGAATTCAGACAACATAACATGTATTAGTGTAGGTACTCATGGATGAACACAAATAATGAATTTGAATACTTGAACACAACTCATTTGTACGTACTTCTATATATACTGGTCACACTCGACCGTCTATCAGTCGAACAAGTGATTCTTTAAGAAATTAATCAAGTCCTGCAAACATCGAGATGAAGATATTCGTTTTATTGTGTATCGCCTCTTTCGGTATGGCAGAATTTTTGTCGGATGATGAGGAGTGGAGCAACTTCAAGGTGAATCCGATTTTTATATTTTCATTTAGGTCATCAAAATTGAAAATAATAATTCAGTTAGGTTGCTTAGTGCTTGCATCTCTTGAATCGACTACTAAGTAACGCGAAGGCTGAATGTCAAGTTGTCATGTGCTATTCTACGCGCTAGTTTAAAAGTTATTTAGTCATCTCAAAAACTCTCGAAGGTATGCAAAATTTGAAACAGTTTAAATACGGGTAGAAACGACTCTCGGAGTAATGAACAAATCAGGTGCTTGGTGGAAGTTTTCCTCACAATTATACTCATTCTTTTGACCATCAACAACTTTCCCAAGTTGAATGTTTACATAAAATCCTAAAGAGTTGATAAAACAAACTGATCTGTTGCTTATTTATTATTGATTTGTTCAATAAGCAAAAATTGACATTACTGACTATCATAGATATAATTTTTATATTTGTATTTGAATTTTCTGATAATGAATCTCTTCAATTGCTCACGCAAATAATTTTAGAGTTTCGCAGCACCGAAAAGAAATAATCTCTAAAACTGTGCAGTGGAATGTCATGGCACAGTCAATTTGATTTTATTTCTAATATTTAATGAGTAGATATCTTCACGCAGAATTAGTTTTTGTATTAAAAAGGGAGAGTGGGGAAGAGTAATTAATTTTTGAACAAAACAACTCAAATGATCATAGGGTTTTTCACATCATCATATGAATTCACAGTAGATGAACTACTTAAGCACCAAACTGTCACAAAACATTTTTTCCAGAGATTGGCTCAAAATAGAACTATTGCAGTATAACAGTTTCAATGACATAAAGGTTTTTTTTTTATTAAAATTTCCACACGATCAGTGAATTTAGGGTCGATGCCAAGCATCAGTTCTAAGTTTTCCAGCTGTATTGACATGTGTCACAATAGTATGAACTAGTAATAAGTGGATTTTTTCTGCAAATTCACGATTTTTCTGCGGTCCAAAATGCATTATCATTGTTCAAATCACATTCACTTGATAGATAATTGATCTATATCAGCGTTGAAGAAATGTTGTGCCTCAGCACACTCATCGATTTTACAGTATGTATGTCATCAGCATTAGCCTGTATTTAACAAGTCTTGATGGACGAGATAATGTCAGTAGTATAAATGATGAACAATAAAGGTCCCAAAGTGGAACCCTGTGGTATTCCAGATAGAATTTCAAGATTTAAGGAGTAGTGACGATCACAAAACACGTTTTGATATATGAAAACCAAAATATTCAAGTTTCATGCAAATCAGCTTATGATTGATGGTATCGAATGCTTTCAAGAAATCTAGTAAAACCAGAGTACTAATCATTTCCTTATCAAGTCTCTCAACAATATCTTGTATATGAACAGTTGATGATATGTGTAATGTATTCATCTATAAACGGGCTATGAAGTTTCAACATTCTGATTGAAATGTTATCACCCCTGAAGCTTGGCTTTTCATACCATTCAAGATTTCATGTACAGCTTCTTCGGTAGTGAATCGAAATGAATTATTTTGCTTGATTGAATAATTATTGCTATAAAATTCAATTTTTCATTACAATTATTAAACACATTTTGTGCGAATTGAGCAAAATAGTTGTTTATTTCATCGTGATTAGAGAGGTGATTGAGTAATAAATATTGTTTTTTGTGCGAACATGGAGGTTAGAGAGAGCATTCCAGGTCCTATGGTGCGATATATTGGAAAAAGTGGAAAATAATCATTTTGGCATCCAATCCAATGAATTAAATGAAATATTCATTGATTTGAATTCTCAGCACCTTTTATAGTAACACTTTTAATTGAGTATGTGTTATATCACTCCATAGTTTTTTGAAGGTAATATTGAACATCCAAGTTGGTTGAGTTTTCAAAACTGAAGCTACCCATAACCTTACTTTCTAAAATGTCATAGACTAGTGGAATTCGTATGTTGTTATTTCGTGCTCTGAATGACTATTTTTAAAATAAAGCCGTGATTGGCCAACAAGTTTTTCAACTATGTAACCTTTTTTTTTCAGTCTAAATTCAATAAAGTCTACAACACTCCTGAAGAGGAATCACGCCGATTCGAGATTTTTAAAGATAACCTGAACCACGTCCGAGAACACCAAAAAAAGTATGACGCTGGCGAGGTTACTTACAGTCTAGGAATAAATAATTTTTCTGATCTAACCACTGAAGAATTCAGAAAAAATTACACAGGATTGAGGACTGATTGAGGACTTAATCACTCAAAGCAATTCAGGACGTTCTATAAGTTCTATTTTTATATTATTAAAGATATCAAATGAAATGGTGTTGCTTTTGTTTCTCCGCCTCTTAATTTGGGGATAATCAATTGAGTCGTTGGATAAAACTGGCCGATACTTGAAAATCCATATTTACTGTTAAGGTTTTTGATTGATTCGGTCGTTTCTTGATGAAGATCCATAGTGATTTCATAAATACACCTTACAATTTGACAGAAGCTTTTTCATAGTGAAAAACGAACCATGTGATATTTTTTTAAAGTTTGTGGAGATCAAATTGTAATGTGTAGTTTATGGAATTATCGTTAAGGATTTGTGGATCGTCAGTGAACTTTGTGACTTTTGTTCGACACTGTTATTATAAGACGACGATTTAAAAAAAGCAGATGAAAGTGATGTTACCTACTCGTTGTCTCGAACAGAATGTGTCACCTGTCATAACTGTCACAGGCAGTGAATATGGCCTAAGCTCCTGAAGTCGTTGACCATATTCCTAGACTTGTCTGGTTGACGGTTTGTTCTGTATACGTGGCCTGCTACTCATTCCAACTTCAATAAACCAGCAGTGCTCACATTAACATTTACAATATGAGGGTTTTACGAAAACTGCGACACGTTTCGCTATACAACAGCTCTTGCTTAAGAAAGCTCTTGTATATCGAAACACGTGTGTGGTGTTTTGTGTCAATAAAGTGGAATACATTTGAATTTTTAAGGATCACTTAATTGTTACCTCGTATAATTTTCGTGATTATGAAGTAAGAAATGAATTTCGGTTATAGATAATATACATAAAAATCTTAGAAAACTGAAAACAACCCAAATGGGAAGTAATTTGACGGGAGTTTCTGTATGGCTTTCAAAAATTTTGATACTAATTATGAGTGGGACCATTCCTCATAAAAATTTTCAGCTGTGAAATTAATTTTTTAGTTCAAAAGAACGGTCTTTAAAGTCATTAAACGTAAGATCAATTCTCGAATTATATGTCATGAGAAATTAAATGACTTTTTCAAATATAAAAAAGTAATTTCACGAAAGCCGTACATATATCACCTTTGCATATCGAGGTCACTTTTCAGAAAATTGAAACTTTTCCTATTTATCTATTCGTTCAGAAACATACAGACAGACAAGGCCTATTTTTTTTAATATCAATACTAAATAAAAAATAGATTCTGGTAGTTACAACCTACTACAAAAGTAATATAAATTGAGGATTATAATGAAGGTTCATGATCAAGAATTGCTACGTTGGTCATCGTCCTACAAAGTCAACAATAAAAGTACAGCACTGTTACTGGCTATGCTACAATTAGAATACTTCACTATGAACTGATAAGAAAATTGAAAATAAGATTAAATAAAAGCCAACGAATGCCTAATTAAATACAATTTATGACTCACAAGTTTCCAAAACTCAGGGTTATCAACATCTAATACATGATTCATACCCAGCTTACACAATACAACATAAATTTGTTTTGGATAAGCTAAGTGCTTAATAAAATTTTTTGATAAGGATTTCTCACAACTGAAGCATATTCTAGTTTACTTCTAACAAGAGAAAAAATTATTATTTTATGGCCCCCATATCAGTCAACTCAGAGGTTGAAAAAAATTTGCTTGACTCTCCAAGCATGGAAAAATTTCCACGATAGTACCTAATTTTAAAAATTAGCTCAACGTGCATTCCCTGTGAATGCATGGAGATAATAATAACCGAGAAACTAACTATTTTTTTACCGTGATCGATCCACGATTTCAAATTTACTTACACTGTGTCAAACAGTGACCTCTAAATTTTGACGTGAGTAGTACTGTCGATGTTGTCTATATTCACTTTAAAAAAGTATTTGACAAAATCTCGCAAGAAAGACTATTATATAAACTACAGCATTTTTGTTACTGACCCTCTGCTACGATGGATTCGAGTCTTTTTTAACAAATTAAAATTGATTAACGGAAAAACAGATTTTAAACAGAACAGATTTTTTAAATACATCGTGACTCACGGTCGATGGTAGGTTAGACGTTTCTGAAAAACGCAAAGCATGATTTTTCTGAAAATTTCACCTCACATTTTCTTACCTTGTCTATCGATCTAAAATATTTTCAGCATTGCGGCGTTGCAACTTCTATCAAAAAGTCCTAGCAATTATATTTTTTTAAATGGAACACCCCGTATATTAATACATTTTTGGAATCGCTCTGGTATTTTAATACTTTTTTGTCAATAATGTCCTATACCTATCTCT
>WOGP01009375.1:0-10772 GCA_015342065.1 Leptinotarsa undecemlineata | reverse complement strand
CATTGACCCGCAAGGGTCTTTGTACCAAAGAACTAATAAAGATAATCTATCTATCTATAATTTTATTAGTTTGCTTCTCAATTGATGTACTACATATGTACATAATATCTCACATTCTTTACTCTACTCATGTCAATACTAAAATACTAAACTTCAGTACTTTCTCAATTCATTAACCTGCTCAATGCCTTACCTGTATTAGCACCATAGACTGATTGACTCGTGTTCTGGGGGTACGTCTGGTTGTTGGAAGAGAACGTATTAGCCTGACTGATTGACGGGAATGTTGCTGAATTCGTAGTGGATTGATACGAGTTGTTTGAGGAATAGGTGTTAGGGTACACGTTACCAGAGGGAGTACTATATCCGCCGCCAGACTGACTATTTACATTTACATAGCTATTTGCTTGGTTCGACGAGTACGAACTGGCCGTCGTCTGAAATATAAAATTATAAATCGATATAGTTTAATGACTCCAAGAAACATAAACGAAAGAAGTTTGTGAATATAACTGGAGAAAAAATAATCAAAAGGGAGTATTCATTAAACGTTTATTTATTTAAGTCTTATTCTCAACTGAATGGTATAGTATTATAATGACTATATGTACTTTATTGTTACATAAGTTGATGTAATGTAATGTAAATTTTTGTGAATGGGAATGGCCTCATAAAATGAATAAATTTTACTGTCCAGAGTTGTTCGATATCATACTCTGTATGACCCGATTGATGACCAATGAATATTGTTAAAACATTAATGATGAATTCTACTAAAACATACCGTCGTGCCGGTATACGAAGATGTATTGTAGGTATTCGCCTTCGACGGGAAAGAGTTGTATGTTGATGGCTGCGAGTACGAGTGGCTATCTGGCTGTTTGCTTAGTTCCAGGCCGCCAGCAGATGCAGTTGCGACGCCCGCCGTCGAAGTTCCGGCGCCTTGAGCTGTACTCCTCGGCGCCGAACTGTACGTGCTACTGGCCAGATGTTCGCTTGTCTGTGGAATGCTGTCAGAATTAGCGAGCTGAAAAAACACATAACAAGTCAGAGATGATCTCTATCGACAAAAAATTGGACCAAGGTTACTTTTAAAAATTAAAATCTAACAATAATGTTTGAAATGGTTTACAAGTTTTTTGGCAGTGGGAACAAGTAGTGAAATATAATGAGTATTCAGAAAAAAATGGAAATGAATACTGGAGTATTACAATCTTCCATTATGGGACCAAACATGTTTAAAATAAATGACACTACTGCAAGGGTGAAAGAAGGTAATATACATTTATTTACTGATGACACAATGTTATATTATGCAGAAACTTCAGAAAAAATAGAGCTAAATATTAATACTGATCTCTCAAGTGAGAGTATAAGGATGGCAAAGTAAAAATTTCACTCACGCTCTGTGATAATACGGAGCTAATACTGCTTTGTGCATTATTTTTAGGTGAATAACCATCCAGATTGGAGTTCTGATTCGCCGAGTTCAATTCCAGTGGACTGGCCGTCGTAACAGAGTTAATGTCCAAGCTAGTCAATTGAGAACCGACGCTGTATTTGGTGTCCATATTCCCATCAAACGAAGAGTTGCTGTCGATAAGATCCATCGCTCCGAACTGCACATCCAAGTAGCCTATGCTGGAGTTCAAATCTCCGGGCATCTCGACTGCACTCGCAGGTATCTAAAATAGAAGAGCAGTTAGCAATTCCGAAGGGTCCAGTTACCAGGGGGTGTGTAGGAAAAAAGTTTCAGATTGCCAGGATCATCTCAGTGTACAGTCATTCGAGTAACCATTGCACGTGAAACAAAATACTTGTCTCTGGTACTGGTAACCTTCTTTAACTGAACACTCAGTCTCGTCATCGTATCATCATGTGGATTTTTGGATATGAGATTGAAATATTTTTCATATAATACCTGGTTTAGAATCAAAATTTACCCAGGAATCAATATCAAATCACTTTGTATAGGGCGATTATAATAATTTTAATGGTAAACCATAACCAATTTTGAACTATCATGAAAAAAAAAGGGTATAAAATTATCCAAACTCAGGTCAACTACGATTAATACAATTCTTTTTGAAAACCCCTTTATTAAGAAAGATGATAAAATTTGTTTGAAACATTCATAATATCCAATTAAAATTCAATTCACACTTGCTGAACTTAAATAATAGGTAGTCATCATATTTAGTTGCTACTTTACATGTATTTTGCAAATCCAATTTTGCAACCAAATTTTCTGCAATCACTTACTTGCAATCTGAAATTTGACTCAGAATTCGGACTCAATTATGGAAAATACTAATGCAATTCCAAATATGGTGATTATTTCTCATAAAAACTGTATCCGACGTAAGAGTAACTTTGAATTTTTTTATAACTAATAATTATATTAAACCTTCAAGCATATTTGACATTATGATTCCCATTTTCCCAAAGATATCTATCATGAAAAGAGTGACATGAAAAGTAAGAGATTTCTTTTCAAAATGCTTTCAATTGACAACAATAGATGTCACTTAAATGTTCATTTTTTTTCTTCATACAATTCAGGTTACTATTGATTTCTTCCATGTCAAGGAAAAGCTTTTTGGAAATGTTTCTTTCTCAATGTGATACTTTTGTTTCAGCCCTTATGAATATTCTTATAAAATAAAAAAAGCAATCTGCCATTGACCAATAGCGTTTAGGACTTCAGATTGAGAATGTACAATACAAATTTCTGAGGTCACATGCATTTAAGCTTAGACATAAGTGGACCCACATCGGGTATTGATATTCAGCATCTTTTGAATGCATCAACTTTAGTACACTGCTGAGTCAAAATTGACTTCTACATAAAAATTATAAACAATGATATGAGTCGTCCAAATTTAAAACAACTAATTAATTTGAATTTAAATTTATAAATAATTGCTTAAGGTTCCTCGTTGTGGTACACATTTAGTTATTTTTTTTTTTGCAGAACTTGAACTTTTTACAAGAAACAATAAAAATTCCTTTTCAATTTACAGTGTATAAAAATTCAGAATGAAAATATTGATACCTTTGAAGGTGGGGGCACCCTAGCTCTCTGCGTCTTAGCCCTGGGCGGTTGCTGAGTGGGTACCGACTCCTGGACGCCATAACCGGCATTAACATTTTGATATCCCGTATCAACGTAACTGCTGCTCTGACTGCCATACTGCTGGGTACCACTATATGGTGGAGTCGTCGTGCTACTGTATTGCGAAGTCGAAATGTTGTTGTACTGAGACGCATTGGCGTTATACTGCGTTCCGGCGCCGCTATTGTAAGGTATTGTCCCTGCATTGTTGTACTGCAGTGAAGTACTTTTCTCGTACGTCGTCTGGCCTGGAGAGGCATACTGCTTACTGAGATTGTCATTATTCTGTTGCAGCTGTAGAATTATATCCAAGTGATTATTATTACAATTAAAACTACTAATAATTAAACAAGATCCTACAATTATCAGATCATTAAGACTTCTCTAAAGTAACTGATTTTATTATTATTAAACCTGACATTTGACTTTGTATATATTGTTTTTGGTAATTGTAAGTTTGTACAAGTTGTAATTAGCTTTTAGATATTTCCATTACAGATAATTACCTCTCTGAAATATTTGTAAAGATGACTTAAGTAGTGAACAAATTATACAGAAAACTCATGTTTTTCAAAATTTCTTAAAAACTGTACATTTTTACATTCCAGACTACATATTCAATAAATACTTTAATTGTGAGATTTTCACTAAACAGTTTTTCAAGTTTCACTATAGAGTAATTTCTTCAGGCACAGACACACCTGAATAAACTATTGTATAGCGAAACACATATTGCGTTTTTGTAAAACTGTTTAGTGAAAATTTCACAATAGTGTTTCTTGAATATTTTATGAATATTCATTAAGTATTGGCTGATTCCATTTCCACTCTTCACAAATTACAAGTCAAAATATGGTATTCTGGTCATCTTTCATTGAAAAGCCACACAAAAATTGACAAATCGACTATGTTGGGAACTATCTTCTGATAATAAAAACTTATAAAATGACACCATCTCTTCATAATTTATGCTGCAGACCTTTATGTTTAATTTCTTCAAAATGTCATCTCTTCCAGCAAAATACTTACATAAAATACATACAGACATATGTAAACACTACTTAGAAAATTAAATTAAAAATGAATGCCACATTGTCAAATTAATCAAGAATGTAATAGTTACTGAAACCAAACCTAACTTAGCCAATGCTAGATTCAATTAGTATAACTAGACCAAAAAAAAAAACACAATTTGTTACAAATATATCAAGAATGTAATGTTTTTCGAATTCTAGTTGCATTAGTTGAATTTAGCTTGGATTAGGTTGAGTTACAGGTAAAACTTTCATTAAAAGCATTTGAACAGTCAAATTATAAAATATTAAAAAAATATTCAATGTTGACATCATGAGAAAAGTTTTGGAATGGTTTGATAATTATTTAGAAAATAGACATTTGTCATTTATTTACTCCAGATTTAATTATGTGATCATCATTTGAGGCTCTGTCACTCAAATTAGTTTGAAACCTTTCAAAACATTGCAAAACAATATAATAAAATGTTTTAATAAAATATCCATCTAGAACCAAGTATAAATTCAAATGAATCAAGGAATCTTTTAATTATTCAAAATCTTCACACAAAATGAGAATATGTATATTCATACACAAAGTGTTAACTGGGCACAAAAATTACAACATACAATTAAAAAATTTAAAGATGTCCATAACTTGTTTCAATATATACTGATACAACACATACTTACTGAACCAAGGTATTGTTATTTATAATTGCTTACCAGAAAAAATACAAAATACATAGAAAAATTTAAAAACAAATTGAATTTTTTTTGAGAATTGAACTCTCACTATCAAAGAAGTTTTGCTATTGAATAAAATAACTCTTACTACTGTCACTAATTAATTTTAACTATCTATCTATCAAGTATTGTTGTGAATGAGTGATATTTTATTTATTTATATTTATAAAAGGGTTACTCCAATTCAGTTAAGAAATTACAAAAAATATAAAAAATATCTAAAATTTATAGACATCAAATAACTTTAATGAAATAAAATAACATTTTAATTTTACATAATTGCCACTCATAAATAAATATAAATTGAGCAACACTCTAGCCACTTTTTTTTTAAATATTAGGATTCTCGTAAAAGAAATCAATATTAATTTGAAAGGCGTTATATTTTTAGGAGCCATTTCTTAAGCCTCTAAGGAATGTGTATATCTACAAAAGTTGTAAAATGAAATTAATGGAAAATTTTGTAAAATGATTTTACACAATGACAGTCAAAGTGCACGAAAACTATTGATCAATCCAGTATTTCACAATCCTACTAAGTATTTATATATATACAAAAGCTTTTGGCTTTCTACTACTTCATCTTGATACAAAAAATGTGGAAATCTTCCAAAGGAAAGAAGTAATCGTTTTGAAAATAAGTAACTCTATACATGGACGTGTAGATCATGCAAAGAAGTCATTTTCAGATAAAAACTGGAAAGAAACGCCCACCTGTATATAGCTACTTCTTTTAAAATTGACTACTTCCTTCCTTTCTTTGGAAGAACTGAGAAGTCTCATACAGTTTATTATTTCATTGTAGTTATATCCACCAACAACTAGACCTAGTTTTTATGCTATGATATTCAGAATTTTTTTTGCACATCTTCTGATGAATATACTTGACATAGTATGGGTTCCAAATTATGGTGTATTTAACAATAGATCTGATTAGAAGCAATATAAAACTTTTATAGAAGGGAAACCATTTGTTGATAACTTTACAATAAAATCAAGCATTTTGTGTGCTCTTTGGGATACATAGTTCATAAGGTCATCAAAACAAATCTTGTTGTCTAATAATACTCCCAAATCTTTACATTCGTCTTTTTTATCTAACACATCATATTCTAATTGGTAATCGAATTGAATCGCAATTTGCATTACGCCAGTCTGATATATAATTGAGATCTCTTTGGAGAAGATTAGCATCACAAATATTTTCAACTACTCTGAAATTTTTCAGATCATCAGCAAAAAGAAGAAAATTTGAATACTGAATTTTGGAATTAATGTCATTTGATGTTATTTGATTAATAACACTTTTTAAATGAATGTGTTGTTCTTTTTCCTGTTCATTGATTGACATTTCTTTGACAACTTGATACACATGAAAAAGAAACATACATATTCATTTAGAAAGTGTTATTGATATCAATAGATTTCCAGTAAACGTAACGTTTGGCTAAATGTTTCATTTTAGTCATTCCATCCTCGCCTCGGTAAAACTACTGTTTGTAAGGATTTAGTTTGAATATAATTCAGGAAATTTGGCAACATAATTTTCCAGGAAAGGGATTCTTCATAAAGTTTCTTTATTCTGTGACACCACAAGAAATATGTGATTGGATCCGCATCATGAGATCGTGAAAGAAAGGTGTCCTTTAATGAGTTTATATTACCAGAAGCAAGTTCTGAAGTTGTAAACTCTATAGCAATTTTAACATTTGAATGTTGATATACTGGAGCACTAAGTTTTAACTCAGATTCGTGATCAACGGATAAAAATATAAAAGTCTAATTGAAATATTTTCAAAAACTAGTGCGTTCCCTGAAAATGAATACTTTCCTTTCCTTAATTAGCTCAATCTAAAAGGGAATTCATGCATTTCATGAGCTAATATTTATTGTCTCGTATTGACGAATTTTAATTGAGAACACAAACCTGCGTGAAGTACTGTGTTTGAGCAGCAGTTAAAGTACCAACTAAGGGCGGTACCGGGCTTTGAGAAGGCATCTGCATACTCTGTCCCATCTGCAAGGTCTGCCCGAGCTGTTGACTGCTCAGAGAAGAATCTTGCAACACCTGATTGCCGGGAGGTTCAGTGACTGGATCCAAAGTAGGCTGCACGCTGGGAGTAAAGACTTTTGTATCAGCCAAACTACCTTGGTACTCTTCAGTGGACCACTCATCTGTTCCCGGAAACTCGTCCCAAGTTTCTTCTAAAAAAAAAAATACGCAACATAACCTTTAAAAATAATACAAAAATATTCCTAATTAAAAATGTTATAGTTTGAAAGACTATTGAAGTGATAATCCTCAAAGTAAAATAATACTAATCCGGCACTTCAATAGAGCAATACATCCAATAATTCAGCACCCGACAAAATGGTTTAGACTTTCGCGACTGAGGTTTTCAGTGTCACTGTTTTTCGAGTTTCAAAGACCTGGACTATTGGAATTTCTTCCTGACGTTTTGCTGACGCGTGCTGAAGAAGCTAGCCACTCGCGCCAGTGAAACATCAGGAAGAAATTCCAAAAATCTACGACTTTCAAACTTGAAACACAGTGACACAGAATTCAGCACTCACCGCCCCCGCCTATCACGTGCACGTGCGTACGTATGTACCCGTTGTCTTGCAGTGAGAATAGTGTACAGTTGAAAATGTGAAGTAAACGGAAACACAAGACACTATTTTATCTTTTGTTTTCTTCTCTATAATCCAGTAATCCAGAAATTTCAATAATGCTGCACCCTCTGGTTTTGAATAGTGCCGGATTACTGAGATTCTACTGCATATGTATTTGTTCCTTTTGAAATTGTGACATTTGTATATTATGTGCTGTGGTCTGTGTTTTTATATTGATGTTTCATCTTTATTTTTTAATGTTTAATTCAAGTATGATAAACTGTTTCCATTCTTTATCTAATATGTAAAAATGGATGTTTGTTGGTTGGTAAGTGATAAACTTCTACATCGCTCAACCGATCGTGATGTAACTTGACATGTGTAAGTAATTATTCATAGAGAAGGTTTATAGGCTCTACATTTTTTCTGTAACTCGCCACTAGATGGCGTTGTAGAACAATTTTTTGAAAGCACGTTCTATAACGCTGCACACATCTTAAGTTCGTTGATTCTGATTCTGTCTAAATATTGGAACAGCAGTGATACAGCAACATAGTACTACTGAAGAGTGGTGCCTGTGCGCTTTTAAGATTTTCCTGTAGTGCTTGTATGTATATATTATGTAGTACAATTCTTAACTTACCATTATACATTAAGTACCGAAAATGATTATTATTATTTTCATACTGATAACAAAAAAATACATTTCCATCAGTCAGATGGTAGCCGGTTGGTTAGCGTGAGCGAGTTATAACTCGCTCATAAGATGACGCAGTGTGTCGAAACAGCTATTAGCATTAAATGTTAGTGTTGTGTAAATTGTAAAGTATTATTCAATGAAAATAAGTTATCTACAATGTTATATGATGAAATTAGCCGATACTTGATGAAAATCCAATTTTGAGTCTATAGCTAGATATGGAATCACATTTTGGGGAAGCAATGGTAATATAAATAAAATATTTGTAATTCAGAAAAGAGCAATCAGAATGACGAGTACTTTGAAATATAATCAAACATGTACAAATGTCTTCAAGAATAACAGTATAATGACGATATATGCTCTTTATATTTATGAATGCTCAATGTTTGTATTGAAAAATAGGCATCTGTTCTTAAACAATATTAATCAACATTCCTATGGAACAAGGAGAAATGATTTCGTGCTCCATATACAAACCATAACAGAAAAACTCCTCATTACATGTCAATGAAGCTGTTCAATAAATTGCCTAATCGAATCAAAGATTTGAGGAGTATAAAGAAATCTAAGAAAGACAAAAAAATATTTAATAGCTTTAGAACCATATAGTGTTAGTGACTATTTAGACCAAACTGAATTATAGAAATGAATATATTTATGAGTATATGTAGTCTTTTTCATTTTTTTTTTGTTGACATTATTTCATTCTATGTTGTCTGTGTACAAGCTGTAATAGTCGGCATATTTTTTAAATAAAGATTATTATTATTACAAAAACACAACACTTGTTTCGCCATACAATGGCTTCTTCGGGCGTGTCATCACTGACATGTATTCAAAACACAATTTATCGTGAAATTTTCACTATACAGTTTCACAAAAACGCAACACATGTTTCGCCATACAATGGCTTCTTCGGGCATGTCAATAGTTTAAAAAAAATACTTTACAATGTTATGAAGTTGATTATGCAGTCAATGAAAGACCACATTTTTATCAGAGTGCTACAGACAAAAAAACTTCTCTATTATAATTTCTCCTTTACCCACTATTAAAAAATAATATAACAATTGAACATACCTGTGTTATGATTAGTAGCAGTTAAAGCCGTACTGTTGTCCCAGGTATTGGAATTAGAATTATCCCATGTTTCAATAGGCTTATTATAAGAATTACTTCTGTTTCCTCTTGGAGGGTACCGACCCCCGGCCCTACCGCCACCTCTACCTCGGCCGCCACCACCACCCCTGGGACCACCAGGCCTGCCACGACGGTCCCTGTCTCGGTGGTAGTCTGGACGACCTGAATCTTCTAGATTACGATCGTTCTCTTGCCTCTCACGACCTGAAGAATGAGAAATCCTTCAATAATTGACTGATTTACCATTAATTTTATGAGAAACATACTATTTGTTTATAGGAAGGAAATTAACAAGTCAGTAATAACATTAACAAGTCAGTAATAACATTAACAATAATAATTGAAATGATAACAATATAGTAACAGACAGAAAATATGAATATCAACAATAAATTATTAGAAACGGAAATTCAGCAACTAATGTTGCAAATTCATTTTGAATTTTAGTTTAATATATTTCTTAATTATATTCATTAGTTCATTGTATAATTTTATTCCATCATATTACATGATTTGTTTATATATTATTATATATTCTTATTAATTTTGATCAATGCTAAATTATTTAAGAATCTGGTTAAATGTTGGTAGCTATTGACTTTGAACGTTAGGCTATAATATAAGTATATAGGCTTTCATACACCAATGAAGATGTCTGCTGCAATAGCAGACGTAACGTCTTGTACAAGTTCCTATTCACCCAAGTGTTGTTTTCAATAGATTGGAATGCCATATATTGCTTGTTACTAAATGAATGAAAGTCCAAACTGTCAATGTTTATAATGAAGAAATATTAATTTTTTGTGTTTATTACAAATTGTTTGTTGGTTTATGGTAATAGATGGCTTATTTAACGAATCTATTATAAAAGTCAAAACTTCTAGAATATTCAGTATATCAAAATGAGAGTTGGTACAGGTAAAATGGTATATGAAGGGGTTTCAAGTTACTTATCAATGGCGAGTTTTGATTTCAATAATTTTTCAGTATTCAAGCAATAATCAAAGCAAAAATTTTGATTTATCTAACACATTCATTATTTTTTTCATTTATTCATAATGACAAATACATTTTGAAAACTATAAAGTTCCTTACCTCGCCATCCACGATTGTCATTGTTACGGTGGAGACGCGGTGGGGGACCGCTTCTGTTTCTAGGTTTCTCTTTTCCTTCGCCCTGTTGTACCCCCGGAGAAGTATTCTCATCCCAACCATCTGCAGGAGCATTCTCTTCGGACTTTTCCTGTTTGCTTGCAGAAGCTTGCCTAGTTTTTTTCTTTTTCACACGTGTCTCCCACTCACCCTAAATATATAATAATAATAATAATAATAATAATGTTTATTAACCACTTTGGTACATGGTGTACATATGGCAGGTCAGTTACAAGAAACTAGATTATAATGCAGAAGATATAAACCAGATTATAGTGCAGCAAAACAT
>WOGP01009374.1:0-10772 GCA_015342065.1 Leptinotarsa undecemlineata | reverse complement strand
TTGATCGCAGAGGCAATCGGTCAGGGCCGGCTTCAGATTCATTACAGTATGTTCAAAATTCTATTTGACCTATCCTATAACTTTGTAAGTTCTACTGGGTTAATAGAGTGAATCGACGATCTTGCGAGATTCAGAGATCAATCAAAAGTCATCATTTTAGTACTGATTGATCAAAGTAAAGATTTCGATTTAGTTAATTTCGATTTACTCATCAGCAAGCTCAAGTTCATAGTATTCGATGACATTTTTCTTAAATGGATGATCAGCTATCTCACAGGCCGATCACAGAGGGTCAAACTGGATGATTACTCATAGTCATCCCGGAAAGAGAAACAATCTCAGGTGTACCGCAGGGAAGTATTTTAGGACCCTTGATGTTTTCAGTGTTTATTTATGATTACCCTACTTTCTTATCATATTGTCAAGTACATCTATACGCAGGTGATATACAGTTATATTTGTCTTCTCATAACACCGACTCATAAACACAGATTTGCTCAAAACATTTCTTTACTCGGAGAATTATGGACTGAAAATCAATCCAAATAAAACTTTGGCCTTATGCATAGGGTCTCGAAGGCAAATAGTAGAAACTCAGTGTAACTTAGGCTCACTCTCGATAACGCAGACAGTGCTAAAAATATTGGCGTAACCATAGATAGCTCTTTGTCTTTCCATGAACATGTGACAAATATTTTCAAAGTATCATTCTTCAAACTCAAATCGCTATTCAAATTCAAGTATCAGTTATCAGAATAAATGAAATTCAGGTTAGTTAAAACTCTTTATTACCCCCATATCGAGTATTGTTGTTCGGTGTATTACAATTTTTTGCCGCAATATAACAAGCAGAAGTTACAACGTATACAAAATGCTTGCATGCGATTCGTATGCTGTATACCATATGGTGAATATGTCACACAATTTTTGTTGAAAATGAACTAGTTGAATGTGAGGTACAGAGTCAAATATTTGATAAAAATTTTTTTGTTTAAGTTGCTTCAAACTAAAACACCTAGTTATTTATATACTTATTATATAGCCCCTTCTCATCTGAATGAAATTTTACCCCTTTTAAATCAAAATATTCATCAATTTAAGAAAGATATAAGATCACAGATTCTTACTGCTCAGTGCTAATTTAAAAAATTCAAAATTCAATGTATCTTGACCAAAATATTGTTAAGAATATTAAGAGTTATTGGCAACTACATGATCTATTATTTTTTCCTCTTCTCTATCATTGTTATGATAGTATATAAGGGGGTGGAAGATAGCCTTTGGCTAACTCTAACGATATTATTATTGATATTGAATTTTTTTTTAACTGAAAATTTGTATATTCGATCAAAATGACATACATAAATGGAGATACATTTATGATTGCCTTACAAAAAAGTGTTCAGTTCATGGAAATCTGGTGTCCACTCCCGTATACGTGTATTGATTTATGAGAACCTTAGAGAATAAGTGAAAACGTTATTGAATTCAGCTAATGAGAACATTGAGATTAAAAGAAAAGATGATGAATCAACTCAATGAAAAACAAATATTTCAGAAAGTTTTGGTTTTCAAAGAAGCTAACCCCCACTTACATATTGTTGAAAGATAGAGATTTCCTTCCCAGATCAGCAAATCTTAAGAAAAATCATTGACCCTCTTAGACTAAGAGTGGGACTTAAAGTCTTAGTGCCACAGCAGGTAAAAATATACTCGTACTATCCGTATCATGTCCACTCTAGTCACTAGTGGATATTTTAATAATAATCTCAACAAAAATTCCTCCAATCAACATTTCAACATCTTGAAGTAGTAGAAAGAGACTGCCTTGACCACTCTCCAGTAACTTTGTCGTCCTCAGATTGTTTCATTGGCTCTTGCTTGAGCATGTCTATGGACTATATCTTCGAATATCAAAGAACTAAAAAATATCAGTCAAACTTCTAATTTCAACTTCAGAACCTTCCACTAGGAAGTCGACAAAATAAGAATTGTAAGTTTGCTAGGCACACTGTTTCACACATCCAGACTCACGAGGCGTGAAATTAATTCGACTCGTAAATGTTACTTGAGAACTGAATCTTTGCGTTCTCTGGAGTTAGGAGCAAATCACGATTCATTAAAACACCTCAGAGGTGGTCATGCAGATAACCCAGAACGAATGCTGACTAATCGAGATGGACACTCAGTTGATCGAAGATTACCACCTGCTCTGGCTTGACACTTGGAAATTTTATAGTTCCACTCTATAACTTTTTCACCACTTGATGCATGGTTGAACTGAAAACTGTTTTACATTTGGAAGAAACGTTATGGAAATGAGGCGAGTATATCAAACTGGAATGATGAGATTATACACTTGACCTGGGCAATTTGCCAATGAAGCTCATGAAGATTTATTTGAAGAAGAAACAGGCCTTCGATGGAATCCAATGTTACTTCCGCTGTAGATTCAGTATTCTACTAATGAAATCATTCGCTGTTTTGGTCAACTCATCTTTCTAAACTGAAACTATCTTTGGAAGTTTTGAAAGTGGGTAAACTCAATCCCATCAGCTACAATCACTCGTGAATTTGGGCATACTTTTGTAATAATTTCAATGACCGAGGTTTCAAATGAACACAAATTTATGCAATTTAAATGTTTGTATTGCGCTGATTCAATTCCCTTGATCAAGGATATCGCAAGATTCATTTGTTGTAGAAAACTACATGAACGAACACCTTAAGAGTAAACTTCACTGTTTTATTCGATAGGTTACAACAAAAAAATATTTTGCCGGCATAATCAACATGGCTTCATAAGTAGAGAGTTCGAAATGAAAAAGTTTGATTATCATTTCAGTAGTAACTTATGGAATGAATTTAATACGTTGAATTCTGTAATAATAACTTTCTATCCATAAAAAACATTAGTTTTCTCAGTTGAACCACATAAATCGACCACATGATGAATTTTCAATGATACTCTCAAAGGTAACGGTCCTCTGGCAAATTCTTTGTTCCAGGCCACAATGTATCAATTCAAAACTGAAATTAGATGTAAAAATTGAAGCGCCGCAGTGCATTGGAACTACAAAACGTATCAAAAAGTCGCCCGCTGTTAGCGACAATTGCTCAAAAGAACCGAATAGAGTTCAGAATACAATGAAAGCAGGGGTGAGTTACAAAGTGAAGGACTCTCATTCTGTCTGACCGAGCTTTGGTATTTTCGATGAGATTTTGTATGCTAATGAGCCAATATAATCAGTAAGATTCGTTACATTCTGGATATGAGCTGCATAGTGTGCAGATATATCATTCATGTGCAATTGAATTTTATTTCATATCTTGTTGATAAATTAATTAGGAAATATAAACTTTGGGGGGATATTCGTAAATATGAGACATATGGAATGTGCTGTGAGGACCGTGACGAAAAATATATCGGCCAGACTTAGCGAACCATTGAAACTTGTTTCAAGGAACACATAGCACTTATTCGATTACAGAGACCAGAAAATATAGTAGCCGTGAAGAAGGACCATAAAATTAACGAGAGTTGTCTGAATTCGTTGAAATCTGTACATGACACTAGATTTTTTATGTTTTTCAAAGTCTGGAAAGAGCATTTAGCAGAAACTTTCACAAGGAAATTTCCAGGGGATCACTACCCCAAATCATCAATGTGTGTAGGAAAGTGAAAGTTATAAAAAGAGGGCAGTTTTAGATTTAGTAAGGAAAACCTGCAAGGAACATCTATAGTAACACCTTCTATTCTATCAGGAGTTTACAAGAGATAGATGTCGGCTAAATAACCTCAAGTGGGTTCCCTATAAAATCATATCAAGAACGAGAGATTCTTAATTCTCCAACTTCTGATTTTGTTAACAAACCTGAGATGCTAGGTGCTAGAAAAATATTCCGCCACCCCCAGAGCATTATAAATCTCTTTTGAATCAAATTCTAGAGCAGCCAAGCTAGATCCTGCATCGAAATAGAAAACAAACTCCGCTTGACTTACGCCTAGACACTGATTCATCTAAACCAGAAACGAAAAATCACTGATTCGGTGTAGCTAAATAACAGAAGCATTCATATGGAAAAGTTACTTCAATCATTGTTTTCATGGAGGTGATCCACAAGTATAATTCCAGAGTTGCACATCTTGACCTGGATGGTTACATGTTACCTTTGAAGATCAGGATAGTCTCCTGAATGGTAGTTTCAAGGAAGGGCGTTTCCCTGAAATGCATCTCAGGAAACTTATATTCCAACCCATATATCTGTGTCGCCTACCATGTGACAAAGGTAGTCGCAGACTGACCACCCATCAGGTTCTCACTAGATTGAGCCATGAGCCATGGTCTGTTAACCTAAGAGTGTACATTTGTTCACAAGGAACACAGGTCCTGGTCTCAATACACATACTCTGTATATATCCTGCCACGAACCGTATCAGGTTTTCAGTCTTTGGTAGAGTCTCATCCTAGCCTAGTTTGAGAATAATAAGCCATGGTTTGGCAACCTTGGAATGGACTTTTGTTCACAAGGAACAGGTCAAAGTAGCAGACCACATTATCTGAGCTGCTCCTGCCGAATCAGGTTTTCAGTCTCACTATTGTCAGCTGTCCTAGAAAGCTGTCACAAGTAAGTAATCTGCTGGACTTGCTGTTCGTGTTCGAATGAATGTGAGGTACAAAACACTCTCGTGAGTAGAAGATCGAACAAAGCAACCTTGGGACTACCTACGTACCTAAATTCCTGCTTCTATTAGTTTCTTTAACTTCCGAGGAGTATACCATACTGATGAATGCGAATAATATATCAAATAGAAATTTGGAATTGAGGAAATACAATAGGAATAACAAACTCCAGTGAAGTCAAATCAAGGGATGTAGGTGGCCATTCAGTGAAACCTCTCCTTCAAATCCAACGAATCAATACAATTTGATTTCCATCTTTTGTCACAAGACAGGCTGAATCTTCTGGCAAGGAAAAACTCGATACCTGTTGAATGGCAATGAAGAAATTCGTCTTTCGCATTTAGATTGATATGCAATTATGCATTTTTCGTCTTTCATATCTTCTAAACGAACGAAACGTATTTCTAAAAGCTGAGCATAAGTGGATAGAAAAGCCAAAGGCCTTTTTGAAGAGGTGCCTCACTGGAACCCTTTTTTTCAAAAAATTGAGGAATGACACCTCTGCTTATAGAGTTAAACGTTTTCCAATGGTTCTATGTTTGGAGTTTGCCCCTCTCGTAATACGAAAAGTTCTTTCTCTGGCATTTCTCTGGTATATTTTCGATAACCCATTCTATTAAAGAGTTTGAGTGAATCCCTCTAATATTGTGATTATTTTCATTAGCTATCATATGAACATACACGTCTAAGCAATCATTCAGCAATCATCCAGTATAGCACAATTAAATAGCAATATTTTTATTTTTTCCCTGTGCAAGAGTATTCGCTTGTGCGTGCCGTGACTAGGGTCATACATTCAATTAATTGTTTTAACGTGTAATGCGAAACTAGGCAGGTGCTCAAAGAGTAATTACTTTTCATTAGAGAGTGTGAGCTCCCAGAAAAACCAAGAAACTCTTGTTTAAATTAACTTCAACAAAGAGTCTTTTTATTGTTCTGACCCCACCTACCTCATAAGGGCAACGCCTGAATGGTGAATCTGGTGCTGTTTCTTTCTTGGAGTATAAATCACTGCATAGCCTTGGCAAAAACATTTGGATAAGTAACGGTAATGATCTCGAATGAATAATTGGATGTTGCCTTCCAGATGGAAGGGGCAGATCAAGTTGGGCAGATCAGGTTACAAAAATGTTTCTTAATGGATGATGCTTCAGATCTACTTACAACAGTTCTAAGAAAAGGAGTTCTTATTCATAAATGTCAAAATATGACACTGAATTCATCACCCATTAATATTAACCCTTTATCGATATGTAATGTACCTACGCTAGCAACAATCTTCTCTAATACATAACATATCTGAATATATATTCATATAAATTGGTAGAGTTGTATTTTTAGGAGTGACTAATTTTTGGGGAAGAAAGTTTTTGGCTTTCTACAACTCCATTTTTGGAAGATTCTCGTATTTTTTTTTTCGACATGGAGTTGTAGAAAACCAAAGACTTTCTTCCTCAATAATTAATTAACAATTGTATTATATCCATACTGGTATAAATTAATAATAAAAATACAGTCATGGATACATGAATGGGTCCTGAAATAGGCAGCGATAACCAGATGGTCATAACCAAAATCAAAGAAAACATAATAGATGAAAGAAAAGAAGTAAACATCAACAAGAAACATCAAAATAGTACAACTGAAATCATAAAAACATATAAACTGAGATATAAAGAAATCGCAGATATATTCGAAAAAGAATGTGAAAATCTAGAGACACAAGAAAAAATACAGGAGTCTGAAACTTTGAAAAAGATGTGGAATATGTTTGAAGATGTATTACTGAACACAGCAACAAAAAATGTACTACTTGGTATTCTACCGATATAAAATTACAGATAAAATAAAAGTAGAACGCATTGAAACATTACAGTTTCTACAATTTTCATTTACATCAAGCAAATACTCATTGGTCCACTGAATATACCTATCCCATTACAAGATCTTGATATCCACAACCACTTATGGACATACTTGATTATTGCAAACATTAAAAATAATAAACTTCTTTCCTTGAGTTAACATGTACATGAGTCTAACTGCATAAAAATCCATTCAAGCTTGAAATTCAATTGAGTTGTCCAATAAAATATTTTGCAGATTCGAAGAACTGCTTCTACAGTGTGTCCCTCTCAAATCCAGGTAGTTTTGTAAAAAATGATTTCGAATACACATACAAATAATAGAAATATGAAAATAATAGTGAAGGATACATTATATTTTTATACAAAAATAATCAAATGAGATATCGATTGACTTAAAGAGTAGTTGTATTAATTCAGAACAGATGAACCTCAATTTGATATTTTTGGTATTTATAACAGTGTCACTTTTCGAGTTACGCTGCAGATTTTATAAGAGAGTGAATGTTATTTTGGTTCAAGTATCAAGGACATCCCACTTGATGTAAAATATAATTTTTGAAATTAATAAAACAAACGAGAGCGTTACTTTTTTTGAATCAGATGTCACATGGCAATAATCATTTGCCAAACCTGCTTTATGGTATGTATCAGAAATGAACATGAATAATAGACATGGTGTTTCAAGAAATATAGTGTTACAACTCAACCATTTGGAAAAGAGTTTATTAGGTAGTTTTGTCTGTTTTTAAGAGTCTACTCCAAAATGTACTGTCTCTGTAAATACTTTTTCAATTTGTTCAAATTAAACACTTTTCTATAACGATGCATATTACTCAGTGAGAGGACTGGTCATGAAGGATGTCCACAGAGAGGAGTCTTATCACTCCTTTTCTAAAACATAGTTCTGGATACCTTGCTTAATCACCTGAACAATAATGAATTCTACACAATTGCATATGCTAATGACATAGTTATCCTGCAGAGAGGCAAATTTGTGAACACACTGTGCGATAGAGCGCAGGAAGAAGACTGAGATGGTCCTTTTCACCAGGAAAAGAAGTTTATCGGGCTTAAAACCTTCCGAAATCTTCAAAATCGAACTAGACTTATCTGAAGAGGTGGAATTTTTTTGTACTACCCTCGACAGGAAGCTAACATGGATCTCCCACCTACAGAATGGAGCAAAAAGAGCATATATGGATTTGCGGAAACATAAGGATAAGCCAATGCATGGGGTCTTCTTCAATAACATTGAAGACCTTGGCTTGGAGTTTCAACTCCAGTTTTCAACTCCAGTTTTTTTCTTCATTCCCTTTCGACAGTATATTGCTGCTCCTCCATGTTTGTTAGGTACATGATACCAATTCGAAGTTTTCAACTTTCAATATTTTCAGTTGATGTTGAGTTTTCCAATGTTCGGTTATGCATAAAAATTGAATGTCATCGTTTTCTTCCAGAAATTTCTCTAATTTGGGAATACTGTAACAATCTGCACTGACAGCAGACAAGCCCTATTAGTCTTGAACCGACAACGTGTTACCTCAGGGTCAGTACTAGGGTGCCATCAAGATTTAGCCAAAACCTCTGAAGATAACAATATCATCCTGAGGTATATTGGTGTGAACTCTTTACTTAAAATTTTAGTCGATCCCATAGATGTGTGGAAGCATTTATTTCCACTGAATATAATAATAATCCAAAACCACTTTAGGTACCAACTTCAGAATTGATCCAGTACCAAAATAGAAAGTAAGTTAAAACTACTACTACTGCTACTCCACTAACAAGAGTATATCAAACAAAAAATGTACGTTCAATGCAGTCATTCAAATTCGAAATAATATATCACTTCCACAAACAAAAGGCAAATATGATTTGTGAATGAACAGGGCAACCCTCGAACAATGCAACTTCTGTAGAACATGACAAAGACTTAACAAAGTATAAAAACGTACATCCGCAGTTGGCATTGCAGCAGACAACTGAAGATCGACGTATTAGATAAATATTTAGGGGTGCACCATTCAATCTCTATGGACATTACCCATAGAGGCGACTTTGCGGCTGAAATTACTCCCCTAGTTTAATAAATCCATTGTAAATTGCGTCACGATGTGGCCACATTGAAACTTGACCTAATCCCATTTGGGCTATTTGTATGTGTTTTGTATTTTTCTAGTGGTCGTCAATAAATATTTATCCCAACGTTTGGGGGAGACGGCATTAATGATATTCATGGCATATTCATGGAATGTTTTTTATAGGAAATTACATTTGCATTGTATTGTTCGTTTGCAGGAAAATTCAGTTTGTTGGTTTCACGAATAAAAAAAACAGCAATGAATGCAAATGAAGCATTCGTCTAAGCCCCTTCAAAGAAACACAAAATTTATCATTCATACAGTAAGAGAAGCGTCATGATAAAATATATGACAAATTATGAAAAATTTCAAATCTATTATACGGAAAATAAATAGGTTATAATTTTTAAAAGTGAAACTAGTCTAAACAGAATTCTTACTGAGGTGTTAGATTTTTATAATTATTAAATGCTACCTTACATGAGGTAAAATAATAACACCTGATGATTATTTTCATTAAAAGTACTATTTTCTTGATTTTATTTTTATTCCAACACCCTGCGTTAAAGATAACTAGAATATTATAAAAATATTTCGGGGATAATAAATTACTAAAACTGTTCTAGTCATCCCTTGATGATGATAACTTGGTTAGCTATCGCCATTTTGACTTCTGTATTTCGCCATTTTAAATTATTCATTCTTGAACTCGTCATTTCATATCTGTATAATGGGAGTCTCTAAAAAATAGTCCACCATCTTTTGGAGTTCGTCATATGGCATTTATAGGAACGTCATTTAATTTCTCATATTTTTTGCAGCAAATATCCATATCATGGGAGGCAGTGCAAATTAATTAAAAGCTTGTAAAAACAAAGTTAATATTGATAGCTTCCGATTATATTTTACGTAAACGTACTTATTTGAGACATCAACAATACAGAATTGAACATTAAGGCTTTAGATACTTTTAGCATCGAATAAAAGAAAACAAAAAATATTGTCAGGCAATACAGGGTATAGTTGAAAAGCAAAGAAGTTTTCAAAAATACCGCTGACAATATGTTACACCCATGCTCAATACCTAAAGAGATGGGATGGAATCAAAGGATGAAATCTTGTTAGTATCACCCTGGGCGACCCTGGAAAGCTGGAGCTGAAGAAATATGTGGCGATGACCAGGAAAAATCTACGCTTTCTGACTCACTGTCAACTAAAGAAACACGTCCATATTTTGGGGCTAGTGGACACACCTATGCAAGATGTGTGAACAGGAATATCAGGCATGTCCTATGAGAGTACCCAGAGTTATCGTCAATAAGAGAATGTGTGTTCGACGAATCTTGACCTACACCTGCCGATATAAAAGAGATGTCCCCCAGTGATTTGTCCACCTTCCTGAAAAGGACAGGATGGACGATGACCTAGGAAGACAACTCCTTTGGAGGATGTACAATGGATCACATGTGGAATTCACCCTCCTTACTCTACATAAAGGGTGTAACTGAATAAGTGTAAAACATTTAAGGAGGTGATTTATCATCGAAAAAAGATAGGACCTTCCATATGAAGAAATTTCATTGAAGCATCCCTTTTTAAGATACAGCCCCTTAAAGGAAGTACATAAAATTTGTATAACAATTTTTTTCACAAGCACTAAATAAGTTACAATATTGAAATTTACCTGACGTTTTGTATTACCAAAAAAACACTTAGCCAGAAATTTATTTGGTTTAATCCATGGTTGTAAGGGGTGGAAAACGCAACCCCTAAAATGTATTTCCAATGATAGCCTGTTTCATTCTTAACAAAAAATGTCTCCTGGGTTTTTTGCCCTAAATAAACCAGTTCGCAGCAAACAATTATTTTAGGAACAACTACAGAGATACATCGTCATAAATGCCAAAATACGAAATTGGTGTGACGCTGTCAGTTTGTGAATTTTCAAAATTGAATTAATACTGATTGCGTGTTTTTGTTCTGTTCTTAATTTCCTACTTTAATAATTCACTTGTTATTAAACTGGCATACAGAAATGCAGTACGTTTACGGTCTGTCGCAGGGGAATGGGTTAGAAGCTTCTAGAAGATATGCTGAAATGTATCCTCAACGGCAGCATCCTTCACATAGAATATTTG
>WOGP01009373.1:0-10773 GCA_015342065.1 Leptinotarsa undecemlineata | reverse complement strand
GTGAGCCTACACTCGCCCTCCCCACTTTACAGATACAGCTTTCAACAGTGTGATCCAGAGACTGATAAATGTGCCCTTGTCAGAGGCGAATTTCAATGAAGAATTGAATATAATAAAGCAAATAGTTGTCAACAATGATTACGATAGCGGTCTAATACATTCTTTATTAACAAAAAAGTTATACAGTCAAGCTTTGAAAGAAGTTTACCAATTCGAAGAGAAGAGGATAAAAGTTATATAACCTTAACTTACTTAGGGAAACCCACTACAAATATTTCAGATTTTTTGCACTGCAAAGGTGTAAATACTGCTTCCAAAACCAACAACTTAGGCATGTACATTAAGAATAACAAAGATAAAAGTTCAGTTTCAGAAATATCAGGACTGTATAAATTATCGTGTGGGTCATGTCTGATGTTTTATATAGGTCAAACTGGAAGAGCGTTCAAAGCCCGCATAAAGAAACACAAATATAGTTTCCAGAATGGAAAAATAAATTCCACATATGCCACCCAATTAATCTCAGAGAGACATGAGTTCAACCATGAATATAAGCCCCTCCATTTCCAGAAGAAAGGTTTGAAACTTAAACTTGTTAGAGAGTATGGAAATAAACAAATTCAAAATCCATCAAACTGAATTGAATAATTCGCCATTATTAAATCTGTTCATTTGCAGGTAAAAATAATTAAGTATATTTACAGATATACTTTCGAAAAATTAATTGATATAGTTAATGAATTTATATCTGATCTTTTCAGATAGATTCATTCATTAGACAGACGAGTAGGTAATAGGATAGAGTAAATGGTTGTAATTTAGAAGTAACTTACAGCTTATGCTTGAGGAAGCTATTGTATAGCGAAACCCGTGTCGCGGTTTTTGTAAATCACTTTACAGTGAAAATCACACAATAAACTGTATTAATTAGTTTTTGTTTGTTATATCTACGATTCTAAATTATATAGGGGACTTATATTGAATCTATATAAATATAATGAATGTTGTTTGTAACGAAAATGAATTGATTCATATAAACATTTCAATTTATTGAAAGCCGCGGATAATATTTTTACTCATTATCGTTACACACAGTAGATTATCTACAAAAATAGATATGGTATATTTTCAACGTGCATCGGATAAGTTGAAAATGTACCATGATAAGACAAGATAACTTTAAAACCCCAGATCTACAACTGAATGTGATCAATTTCTACCTAAATCGGTTCGTTTTAGGATCTATTTTGTTTTTATTTATTTATTTATTTCATACACTATTTTACAGGATAAACCCAATTACATAATTGGGAGTAACAGTGGCATTTACAAATATGTACTTATATTTAAGTAGGTCAATATGAGTTATCGGTTGCTGCAGATTCTTCAAGAATTATTCAACTTATAATTTATATTACATATTCAGTGGACGTAACATCTATTCGTGAGGTATTATGTGAATGATCTCCGACGTTTTTTCAAAGGTTCTAGTTTGTATACATCATAAAACGAATGAAGTAATAATAACAAGGTAGTCCAAGCAGATTGTATAAGAAATATGTTTTTTACTAATAGACTCCTATCAGACACTTTAATCCAAACCCATTCCTGAAGACGTTCCGTTACAGGGTTACAGCAATACAACTAACTATTGAACCATCTCTACAACCGGATGCGATACATTTCTACCTGACAACAACTAGACTTACTTGGCGGCGACTGTTCCGGTCTGGGCGGCGAAAGCAATCCAGGAGACCTCGGCGGACTCAGCAGACCGCACACAGATTCCAGTTCGTCCGTGATGCTGGTGTATTCTGTGTGCATGTGCATGAGAAGACCCGCGCGACTGCCTCCAGCTGGAGGTATAACTTTAATTTTGGGCTCTGTGAATGTAACGCTACGTTCCAGAGAGACCGTGCTCGTAGGCAGAATTGCAGGCGGATCGGAGGTCTCGGGCTCAGATTGCGTTTGAGAAAACTGGCGTTTGGTAGAGATGGATGATTCGTCGCCTGGGAGGAATAAGGCATGGTTTTTGGCGTGGGGTTTTTAGGGGTTAACTATCAGCCTCAGTAGGAGCTTTTGGAATTTGGGATGGACATCTCGATATATCTTTTATTGAGAATAATGTCTTTGTAATTGATTTTTTTATGATTTCTGTAAAATTTACGAATTCATTTAAATATTTCTGCACAATTATTACACTTGGTAAATATATCGACGGATTTCTTGATATGAATGCCTGGGAAATTTGAGTACACTAATATTTTTTTGAAGCTTTTACTGAAATTTTTGCTTCCATGTTGGTTGATTATTTTCAATTTCAGTTATCTAGTTTTGCCATTCCGAAATCATTATAACTTATTTCATCGAAAGAATAGTATTCTCTCAGTCTGAATGAAGTAAGGATAGACAAACAATGCTTCATAGAATAGCATTTCTGCGTTAAAAAAAAGTAATGTCCTAGACTACGAATAGGTAATTAATTTCCAGTTCCAAATTCCAAAAACCTTCAAGCTATGCTAGATTGAAAGCATCTTTCAAATTGAGTGCCCAAAAATTTCTTTTTTTGATTATTTGCTACTATACATGCAGAATTTTTTGAGAATACAATTTGAGAGAAGGCCCCAAGAGATATGATTATTAAATTTTTTCATATTATCGAAGTTCCTGCAGCTAAGAAAGCGAAAGCTGTTTATTTTGAGAAATGACATTTTTGTAAGCACCTCAAGCAGAACAAATGAAACATGGAAGAAGAGAAAGCTGAGTCGATAAAAACAAAGATACAGACGTTGAGTAATATCCCTTGTTATAAGAAGTGCTTCAATAACGAAGCGTAGTTCTTCAGTTCAAAAAACTTTAGTAAATAAGTGCTTTTGTTTGTTTTGAAACATCAAGATAATTTCCATGGCTCACAATTCCCCTTAGTTTTTGAATTTTATAGTCGCCTTGTGTCAATAGGCGGAATAAAGACTGAGGGGAAGTGTGAGATATATAAATCGGAAATTTTGAGTAATTTTTGTTGATAGACTTATGTTAGTTCCGAATATTCTATTCTTAACCTATTATGAAGAAATCTCACCATCGAATTTCTGTCCCACAATGCCTCCCCGTCAAAATCGTGCATTCGTGTTAGATTTGGTTTAATAAAACCAGTTGAGGAAATAAAGTGTGACAGGGTAAATTGTAAGGCATAGGAAAGCTGAATTTGTATGTAGGACTTCTGTCGTACTTTCACAAAAAACGACTTAAACGGTGATCCTGAGGGTAATATAACCAACAAGAATTATAATATTCCCCTTCAACTCTACTGAAATCTCATACAATAAATACAACATATAATTTGCGAAAGAGGATTGAATTGTAATTTTTAATAATCTGCCCTCTCAGAATGACACTAATAATGATAAACATGCTGATGCCATTTAAAGGATCATCATCATGAAATAGGTAAAGTTATCACACCAGTCAGTACGTTACATATTTTGTTGTAGATTATCCGAAAAACAATGGATTTCTATTCTAATGGTTTTGATGTGAGTGATCCATATATAATGAACATGCTTTAATAATCCATTCGATTGGAGAACAGTAAACACTAAAAAGAATAAAAAGTACATCTGATTATATACTCTCCATACCTAATTTCCTGAAAATGTGGCAGAAAGAGAGGCTTTTTGGTGTGAGAAAAGGTGCCCGCAGTTCACATGCTAGTAAATAGACAAACAGAATAAGCATATTAGAAAAACGAACTAAACAGCGCAAGTTATCAGTTGAAAATGTTAAAAAAGTCGTGTTAGGGTGAAAAAAAACGAAATTTCTTCTCCAGTTATTATGCTCACTTCAATAATTTTGAATGAAAATGTATAATAATTTTAAAGTTTTACCATTGGAAAATATAGGACGAAATAATTCTTTGTAGTATAGTAGATAAAAATAAATGTTATTTTATAATATTACAAAATCAATAGCGTTCAATAAGAATATAGCAATTCGAAATATGACATCATAGCATTGTTTACAACTGAAGTTGTAAGATCAGATTTCTATGACCATAATTAAGTTCTTAGATATGATTATGAATTATGTGGTTCCATCACCTGAACTTAGATATCTCAAGTAAACATAAATAACCCTTGGCCTTAACTTGACACATATAACGGCCAATTTCATAAAGAAACATAAAGGTTACTTCAACTTTAAAGGATAATTTAATAAATATTTTTTTGATTTCATAACCAAGTTAAAAGTATTCTTCAAGCCAAAAACGTCTTTCAAGGTTAAAGTGTCGATTTCTCCAACTCGCTAAAGTGTCATTTAATTACAATGTAACCTCTATTTTTATAATTGTGATTTGTTGTGCTACTCGCTTCGTTTGCTGTTTTGTGTTCGTTTAGCCGTTGATCATAATGATATGAATAATTTTGAAACGTCTAGCTCAAGTTCATCTAATAAATAAATGTATTTATACTAGAAGACCAAAAGTCTATAGTATATGATGAGCTTGACTTTTACCAACGATTTCACTTAAAAAAACAAACTGTTTTGTATCTACTAGGTAAAATAAAAGAGCAAATTGAATTACCTATTAATAAGTAAGTTGTAAAATTTTTATTAATAATAGAATTATCAAAAAATTTTATTTAATTTTCAGAGGTGGGTGCATTACAAACTGCATTACAAACTGTTTTGTATCTACTAGGTAAAATAAAAGAGCAAATTGAATTACCTATTAATAAGTTGTAAAATTTTTATTAATAATAGAATTATCAAAAAATTTTATTTAATTTTCAGAGGTGGGTGCATTACACAATTACAACAATTATTGTTGACTTTAAGATTCTATGCGTCAGGAAATATGCAAATAATAGTATCAGATTTTATGGGAGTTTCTAGAAGTTCAGCTAGCAGGATTATCAAAAAGGTGTCTATTGCTATTGCCTCACTAGCCCGACAACACATTCGCATGTATCAAAATAATCGAGAAATGGAAGAAACAGTTGAAAAATTTTATGAAATAGCTTCATTTCCCAAAACCATTGGAACAAATGATTGCACATTAGTTAAACTTGATTCTCATGGTGGACATGATGCAGAAATATTCAGATGTAGAAAATCTTATTTTGCATCAAATGTTTAGACAGTAAGTGATGCTAAATTGAAAATAAGAGATATTGTTGTGAGATGGCTAGGATCGGTGCATAACCAAACAATTTTTAATACTAGCAGTTTAAAGCAAACATTTGAAAATGGTGTATTTGGTTAGTATATGCTACTTGGTGACAGTGGATATTCTCTAAAGCTATATCTTATGACTCAGTTACTAGGACACCTGCTGAATATTCATAGAATGAATCTGTAATAAGGACTCGAAATGTAGTAGAACGTCAATACGGTTTATGGAAACCGTTTTGAGATTTGGTATGAGATTAAACCACAATGGCTGTAATAGTCGCAACTGCAGTTCTTCATAACATTGCCCTTGATATGAATGATAACTTTACTGAAGAAGATGAAATAGAGGAAGACAATGAGGATGTATTACCCTCCATGGAAAATAATCCAAATATTGCAGAAAACAAGGAATTTTATAATTAATGAACATTTTGCTAGATAATACTAATAATAATGAAAAATCACAGTTTTATGAAACATTTGATTATTTCAATTGTTTTTCTTTTAATTTAATTTCCAAATCCAATAAAATCATTTTTTTCAAATGTTCTTCTTCTTCTCTCTCCCTTTTCCTTGATCTATCCTTCTCCTCTGCTTCTACTCTTTTTTAAAGAAGCTCCTTCTTTTTATAAAATTCTACTTTGACATTTATGAAATCGCTATCCAAGCTATTATATAAACCCACCACCGTTTTCATATTTATTACATTTAGGGTTGCTTCTCTAACAGGATCTAATTCAATTTTTATTGCCGGACCACCCCCTGTTCCCGTCATGTATGATTTTTCTTTTGCCATTCCTTTCTGGTTTTTGGTTCTTATATTATCAAATTTTGATTTAATCTGAGATATACTTCTTACTTTTACATTTCTAGAGTTGAAGTTGGAAACTACTTTGCGCCAAGCCTCTTCCTAAAACCATATTTAAATTTATATTGACGTATCTCTACATAAATATATATAGTTTTGATTTATTATTACAAGTTGACACCCTTCACCCTTGATGAAGTGAAATTAGGGTTCTGATTATATAAGCGTGTATACTACAATAAATAAAATACACACAAAAAATTGGTTGTAGTTGTAATACATACCTTTTTTGTATTAGTTACTTTATTAATAATTTTGCATTCTAAAATATGCTTGAATTTTTCAATTTCTTGTATTAAATTCATTTGTTTCTCTCGAGAAAAATTTGACGAGCGAACTTTCTTATTATTTTTCAACATTTCCATTTCTGTCCAAATAAATCGTCCTCACAAATAATAAAAACACCACAACTCTTAACCTTATTTATTTGAACTCTGAACGAAATTACTTAAAAGATATTTTATGATAAGAGCACTTTAATATTAATTATGAAACCAAATGACGGCAACAGCTACTTTGAAGGGGACTTTAGGGTAAAGTCTCCTTTCGGTAAAGTGGAATTAAGATATTGATTATGAAATCGGCCGTTACTCTTTTACCTGATTTTTGTCGAAGAAGGACAAATGGATTTATGATTGACGGGATGTTGGCGGTATGAAGTCCTAAGAAATCAGTATCGCCCTTCACGGGGTACTCCTACCTGGGTGGGGTGGGATGGATGAAAAAGCTATTCGTTCGTTAACGGGGGACATGAGTACCTCATATGACACGAGTGTTGGGGCCTTCTATATCGGGAGGGGTCGTCTATAGCTTCCCAAACTAACGGATTTAGTGTGTAGTAATAAATGACAGATTAAATCCGAATGGAACATACATTAGACATTGAGAGCTGAATGACGACATCTATATTTATAAGTCTAATCCATACTATATCAGTGAAAGTTGTTGAAAGCTGTTAATGAAACGAAGTCTCATAATTATTATTTGATAATACTTTCAGAGTGCGAAAATACATGTATCTATATAAAAAACCAATCATTACAACTTGTGACAGAACCACAGAAAAATAAACAATACAGATGTTAACTTAATAACCCAATTTAACAAACCAAATATTCCCAGCAGATGGGTGAATGCTTTATGGAAAAACACCCACACAATTTATGTTTGTGTTTTGTGTACCGTTTTCCAACAACACACCTTTGTGCACAAAATAAAAAATATAATAGACTATATCAATGAGTTCAAAAAGTTATGAAGAACTACCCATACGAAAACTTTAGAAAAGTTAAGGGCAGACAACAAGTAATGTTATATATAGAGAACGGTATTGTTCCGAGCAAGTCAGACTGTACCTCCCGACGAAGCTTCTATTATGTTATGTAATAGGATACGCACTGGTCAAATGCGATTGAGGAAGCAAGAAAAGAAGAAGATTACTGAAACATCATTTGTAACCTAAAAACTCGAGTTTTTTAAATTGAATAAAGTGAAGTGAATATGTTCCGTAAATCAACTTGGTTACTTTGGTTGGTTATTTCGTGTCCCGTAACCAAATCCAACTTCAAATGAAATCGTCAGAATTCCAAGATTGCCCACTTCCACTGAAAGTATTCTCGTTTTGAATAATTATTTTTGTATACGAGATATAATACAATATGAAATGAATCAGAACTTGGAATATTTCCGGCGAAGTAATATTAGCCACAACAAAACTTCTTTTTATCATGATTCCATAAGTGAAATGTGGGCAATCTGATAGGTCAAAAGCAGTAAATTACGTGCAAAATTTTAAATATGCAAACGTTGCCTATTATCGAGGCAATTCACGGCGCATCACAGCTGTCACCGCTCGGATTCGATCATGCGCTTTGTGATTTAATACCAAAGAGTGGGGATACTGACTTTACTGGGTCTTTTCTATTGTCTGTGATTCGTGTTGGAAAAAAGAAGAGAAAAGTTGGATTTTGTATTGAAAGTCAGCGCATTCAGCGCAAAAGCAGAAAACGAGAGCTGTTTCTGGCGGAAACGGGCAGCCATGATGAAAACGAGCCGCGTCTCGTCTCTGAAAATGGCAGAAAATGATATAGATTTGTACGCAGATGATATTGACCAAGATTTTGCACAAGTAAGACAGCTTAAATTTTCACTTGATAGCTATACTGTTAATTGTTTAGCTATAGAACAAGAGAATACATTTTATCGATTTTTGTGGCGGTGAAAGAGTCATTAACTTTTAATAAATTGTTGTTTTAGGACGACTTCACTGGAGAAAATGTAGATCTGTATGATGATGTTATATCTGCACCGTCTGGTCTAAATAGTAGTGATAATGTGGATTCTAACCACCAACCGGCTACAGCTGCAAACGAAGAGGCGGGTGGAAATTTTCCCCAAACTACGGCTTCTTCAAATAGTTCTGGAAGAAGACATCAATTGTATGTAGGAAATTTAACGTGGGTAAGTACTCCTTATTTGAATATTCAGTCGATAATCTGTTTTGTTTGCTGATCAGAAGATTAAATGTAGCAGTATAAAATGTCTTAAATGGTATATGCTCATAACTTTTATTTCACCAAAACAATTAATTTTGTGCTATATGTCTTAATACTGTGCTGTAGATGACGTGAAATAGAAATTTCTTGCAAGAGTTTCTTTTTTAGAAATATTAAACAGTTTTCATGGGCTCAAAAAAAATAAGAGGATTAATTGGTGTTGGTTTTTCAATTTTTATGTCCAACTGGCATCGGTAGAATAATCAGAATTGCTTATATCAAAGATACAGTAAGAATAATTTTGACAGTATCAACAATTTTGAGAAGCATTTCCAAAAATTATCCACTACTCCATTCCAAAAATTCCGTCGAGTTGGAATAAAAAGTTGCAACTGATCATAAAAATGACTGGGTGGGTCATTTCAAAATCGATATCATAAAATAAACAGCTATTTATATTGAATAGTTGAAGCTCTAGATAATGATATTCAATGATTTACTGAAAAAGATGATTTAAAATACATCTGCCTTTTTTCGAAGTACTGGTAGTGATGTTTTTTGGTGTTCAGCTGGAATTTGTTGAATAATTTATTTGAGTTACATATGCCAAAGAAATATCAATAACATTGATGAAATTAACAATTTTGACAAAAATGACAAAGTAAATTCAATTTTGTGTTACCTCACTACTCTAATCCAAATACTTTGTCAATTGAAATGGAATGAAAAGTAGCAACTGGAAAAGGAATCCAACAACATGAAAATGAACATTCCAAAATCATCATCATCATAGCAAAAATTCACCCCCAGGCTGCTATTCAGTTGAAATGATAACTAGGAATCTGTGCTTTTGTTCTGATAGAATGGCCTACTTCTTACTTATTGAATCTCACCTATGATGGTATTGATACGATGATATAATATAGATATAATAGCATATAATACATATCAAAATGATATGTCACTTTCCAAACCTGTTTCTTTATTGAAAAATTAATTATAATTCGAAAGCAAATTTATTTATTACCACTTGCCTGGTCTCTTAAAAATATTACAAATTATCCTTTATTTTAAAGGACAGTGAGAAGTGCACTTGTGAACAAGGACTACTATTTTTTTTACTGGCAACAGGTTGTCTTTTTCGAGGATTACTAAACTTTCAATCCAGACTGTCTAATCATCTCCTTATGATGCTAACTTGGTTAGCGAAAGGGCCGTTAAGAGAGTCTTTCTGTTTTGGTGAGGGAAAATTGTTTTCGATAGAAGTCATAATATGTCTTTAGAATGAAGAAATCATTATTATCAATATTATTTCTTATAATATTTTCGCCTAGGGACATGCAACAGACTGTCATAGAATATTCAGACACCAACAATATCGACTACAGAGATGAATGTCAAAATTCATTCATTACAGTATAAATACTAACCTTTCCTGGTCTATTTATCATGAAAAATTTGATATACATAAAAAAATAATCTTAATATTATAGTTTTGAAAATGTGCACGACCACAACACTAGGAATACAAATTATTTGAGTACAAACTACTGCCGCTTGAAAAGATGTCAAAATGGACCAAATTTTTGGGCTGTGAAACTTCACAATAAATTACTACAGAAAGTAAGATCTGTACCTAATAACATAATTCAAAATAAGGATAAAATATTTTTTAATAAAAAACGCCTTCGGTACTGAAGAATTCCTGCACTTGTGATATAAGTTCTTTAACCATATTAACATTTGTCACTGTTTTATAATACCCAATTTTAAATTTCACTGCTTTGTTTTCAAATGTGCTTGTCAACATAACTCGGATGTCTGTATAAGATATAAATATTTTTTATAAGAAAACCATGTTCTTTGAATTGTAATCATCTGTTGTTTATGTAAATATTAATAGATGCCTGACATATGCTAATTTTATTAATATGTATGTATTGACTTGTGTAAATAGTGACGAACGTATAAAACGCCAATCAATTAACTATCACATCAGTTCGGACTTCCATTGTCTAATATAATATAAATTGATTTGAAATCCCTGGTTCCCTGGATTTGGTATCCCTTACCGGATACCCTGCGAGTGCGGAGAATCATACATCGGTGAAACTAAGAGGCCTTTGAAAGTTTGCATTGCTGAGCACAAGAAACACACACAGCGAGGAGAAACTAGCAAATCCGGAATAGCAGAGCATGTTTGGACTCATCAACATAATATCAAATGGGCTCAAGCTG
>WOGP01009372.1:0-10774 GCA_015342065.1 Leptinotarsa undecemlineata | reverse complement strand
AAAACCACTACTCCCGTAATGCCTTCTAATAATGATTCCATTAATTTTTGAAATTTAGCCGGAATGCTGGAAATGCCAAAGGGTGCCCAATTATAACGAAATAAACTTTTATGTGTTGATAAAGTCACAAATTTTTTTGATTTTTCATCCTAGCACACTTGGATATATGCATTTGCCAAATCTAATTTCGTGAAATGTGTTCCACCTAGTAATTTCACAAATAATTCTTCAATTTTCGGCAAAGGATACTGATCTATTTCAATCACAGAATTAAGAGTTACTTTAAAATCCCCACATATTCTCACGGAACCATCCCTTTTTAACACTGGTACAATAGGTGTTCCCCACGAGCTGTAATCAATCGGTTCTATAACCCCTAATTGTAGTAATCTATCCAGCTCCTTTTCAACCTTTTCTCTAATCGCAAAAGGAAGCGGTCGGGCTCGAAAAAACTTTTGAATGACATTATCATTTTTTAAATTTATGGTATTCACACCCTTAGTGAAAGTACTTAAACTGGGTTCAAAAATAGAACAAAATTTTTTAATAACAATTTCAAATCGTCAGGTGAATCTATAAAAAAATTATTTGTAATTCTCATCTGAAAAAGATTGAAAAAATCACGTCCCAAGAGAGGTGGACCAGCCGCATTATTTATAATATAAATATCCATAATAGCTGATTGATTATTATACTCAATTTTACATTCAATATAACTAAATGGAATAATTTGATCTCCGTTATATAAGTTGAAAATTTTTTCTGTTCTGTTCTGTAAAGCTAGAACCATTATCTAAAGTGAATGAAAAAGATATATTATCTATCATTAAATCAATTTGAATTGGATTGATTTTACATTCTAAATTATAAAGTGAAAAATCAGGTGAAAAATCTGATTCTAAATAATTTTGTGTGTGAACATTCGCAAAATTTGTTTTGTTCCGCTTTATGGGACACATTGGAGCTAAATGTCCTTTTCTATTACATGAGCAACGAAAACAATCTCGAAATAAACACTTATCTGCTCGGTGGTTTTTCCTTCCGCATACGCTACATTTGGATGAAAATTCTCCTGCATGTCCTCCTCTCTGGTTGCCACTGCGGTTGCGCACTTGTCCTGAAAATGACGATTGTATCACCGCTTCTGTTTGTCTTTGTCTTCCCCTATCTTCTCTGAGTTTGACCTGCGCATAATGCATATCTGATTCCTTCTTTATCACAAGTTCGAAATTTCTAGAATTTGAAGCTGCTTTCGCTGAAGCCACTTCAATCACACTTTTGAATGTTGCTGTTTTCTTTTCTTCGAACAGGCGATCCAGTACTGGGCCTTTATCAAACCCTATTATGAATTTATCACGCAACACTAATTCTAACTGATCGTTTTCAAAATCGCACAATGTCGCCAAATTTCTCAACCGCGTCGACCACTCTCTAGGCGATTCACTGATTAGTTTTTGCGAACGGTAAAATTTGTAGGGAGCCGCAAACACTGATAAACTTGGTTTAAACTGTTCGTCCAATACAGGAATTAATTATGAGTACGTTTTAGTTTCTGGTTCAGCCGGCATGCATAAATTTTAAATCAATTTATATGCGTCCTCACTTAACACATTAAGAAGAATTGCACCTTTACGTTTATCGTCGTTAATGTTATTTGCCACAAAATGATTTTCGATTCTCCTCTTGAATATAGACTAGTCCTATGTATTCTGACACTGCCATTTTGAATTTTGGACGTGGTTTCAGTTCGTGAAATTTAAATTTGAATCCTTTAAAATCCTCCTCGCCACTTGTAATATATTGGAACTCAATTACAATAATCAAAATAACTCGTGGTTCTCCAAATACGTTTATTTCCATCGACTTCCATACACATATAAATTTTTTCCTTTTTTTACACAAAAAACTCGGACTGACGCGCCTTTACATATCTAGGTATACAGAGTGATACTATGCTACATCAGTACACTACAGAAAGTATGACCGATAATAAAATCATTTCGCCACTGGTTAGATACTTCCATGTCAAAAATAGTACCGGCGGGATTTGGTCAATAGAAACGCAAGATATGTTTTATTTATCCAAAGTAGACCCACCCGAAATAATGCATGCACGCCAACGAACAACGCAATCATCAAAAAATTCTTGAATCGACTTCAGTACTCGCTGCGAACTCTTTTTCATGTCATCTATCGACTGAAAGCGGATGCCTCTAAGTAGTCTGAGTGATGAATAGAGTTTTTGAAGAATAAAAAAATCGGTCATAGTCATATAAGGTGAATACGGTGGCTCTTCCGGTCTTTCTTTCGTTATGCGCCGCCCCGCATAACGCGTAGATATTCTTTATTCATTGTGTCATCTCTAACAAGAATTACGAGTCCACAGCACAGCGGTGATCAAAAAACTCCTTTACTTTTCATCGACTTTGGTTTTCGGTTTCGGCCTCCACTTTCATTGAGTTCAGGGGAGGATTTTTTTACGGACATAACACAAGCACTACAGAAAAATCTTTAAGAGCGATGCCTGTGCGAAAGTAGTGATTCAAATGGATTTGAATCGCTGGAGATTGAATCCATTTGGAAAAACTTTCTCAGGAAGTTCATTCTACATAAACGCAATTCTCCAAATGGAAGAGTTTTCAAACAGTGAAGTTCGAGGAGTACTGAGTTGAAGTTCAAAAAGATGAGAGCTACAGTGCATCGCGAATTTCTGATATGTACCGCTCTTGGTGGAATCAAATGTGTTGAGTCACTTGAACACTTCCCGTGAAAGAATCTATGAAAGAGAGACAAATCCCCAACCTTTCTTCAATGTTCCAGATTATCAAGGTTGCATGTGATGTTCGCGTCTCCAATCAGGTGGATATTTGGGGGCGGAGCTCCATATATGAAAACAGTACTCCAAAGAAGGTCTGATATGAGCTTTGTAAAGCATCAGAAGTTGCTGAGGTGTGTATAGTTTTCTGGTTCGAAAGAGTGTTCCAAGCTCATGAGAAGCAGCCTCCGCACTTCCAGCGACATGATTGTGCCAAGACATATTGGTCTCCAACCCCCAACAAATTCATCGAAGTAGAAAGCGGAATTGTCAGATCCGACATTACTATATTAGGTTCGGAAACATTTATCTTAATGGATAAAACCGGTGCCTGGATTTTTGTGGCATTGAATTGAACTTTGTAGTGTATACATTTTTTATACTACTGCACATGCTAACGGTAGCCCAATTAAATTTTAATAATAACCCAAATACATGACATACAATTATATGAGTATATACAATAAATAACAAAGTATCTATTAATTTTTTATACTAATCAGTTTTTAATTCGTTCAGTTTTCAACCGGTTTGATGATACCATCTTATACCATTATTGTATTATAATGAAAATAGGAGAATGATAATGTTTCAATCAGATTATACACTTATATAAAATAACTTCAGAACATACTTAAAACTAGGTGAAACTGACATCAATAATCATCACAAGGTAGTGGTGGCATTCAAGTGTTTTTCGTTCATCTGAATGGAAACATAGAATCAGGAATTTTCAAAATAAACTGGACTCGACAACATATGTGCTCGAAACCAAATGAACTCAGCAAACTGAGCATCTCAGCGACTGAGGAGTGTTCAACAACACGATGATCCATGAAAATCTGCTGCCTTTTGCATTGAAGAAAAATGGAAACTTGGGAACCAGGAAGCTCCAAAAGTACTTCCCAAAACAAAGACCCTGTGAAATAGGTACATTTTACTATGCTTTTCATGTTTATTATATTTGCATGAACGGAAGGAAGTTGAAATTGTTTTCAATATTTTCAGCGCTACGGAACTTAAAATTTCATTTACAATGCATAATTTAGGAAACATTATTTGTTCGATATTTTTATGCACTGAGAAAATCGAAAAACACGTTTGAGGTTATTTAACAAAGTAAATACCGGGAATAAATCAAATGAAGGATGTCGCTTAAACTCCTCGTGAATATAAAGGACAGTTGTGCCAACCTAGTTACAACAACAATTTCGATTTTTTTTCCAATGATACGTTCACGTCATTTTCATGAGAAACATATGGTTATATGGTGGAATTGGCCGATACTTGATGTGTAACGACACGCACGAAGAAGCTCTTTTATGGCTAAACAAGTATTGCATTTTTATAAAATTGTTCAGTGAAAATCTCACAATAAAGTGTTTTTTGAATACGTTGTTCGGTTTATGAAATTTGTGTATTCACTTTACACACTCTATCATTATTTGGCTTTGAAAAACAAACTATATTTAAATATATCTACCCTTACCAAGACGTCATCTGTGGAATCGATAGATAAAAATTCAAACTTTTCTCATCCGAAGAATACAAGGGTCCCTAATACGTCAGTCTGGTCAGAAGACAAGTTTCGATAAAAACATGGAATCGTCTTCTGCCTTATTTTACACCTGCCACTGCAGGTAGTAATATTGAAGATATCATAAGTACAGGATGAACACCGATTCAGGTTATAACTTATTTGTTTCCCCCGGTATTAGTGTGAAATTTTGGTGGTATCCCTATTGGGACTGATTCAATCAGAATTATTTTGGTAGTATTTTCTTTTCAGTTCTACAGAAAATTTTTCCCACTTTGTAATTTCAAAAAGAACACCATGTGTAAATGAACTTTGTGTTTTTTCTCACAATGATATCCAGATTGGTACTGAAGAGCCCTAAGGCAAGTGTCGTACGGCGAAACATCGATGTCTACCAGAGAGGATGACAGTGTTCCATGTAAATGCAAAAATGTTTACCATTCATTCAGTGTAGAACTCATGTGAATGATATCTGAATGTATTCCATAACGAATGTTTGGAATACAAACTGAGTAGAGAATAGTGTCTTCTGTATAACTCAGTGTTTATGTATTTGAAAGTATTTGTTTGGGAAAAATTTTTCTTTCATGTAATTCAATGTTTATATGAAAGTAGCTGTTTCAGGGGGACTCTTTTTTCCAGTTTGTGTCTGAAAGTTACTTCTGTACATGATTTACACATCCATATATAGAGTTACTTAATTCAAAATTGATTACTTCCTTCATTTTTTTTGGAAGATTCCCACTTTTTTTTAACAAGATGGAGTAGTAGAAAGCCAAAAACTTTCTTTCCCACAAATTAGTTACTCCTAAAAATATAACCCTTTCAATTCAACACCATGTAGGTTTTTTAATTTTTTGATTTAGCAGTTCATTTCACATGAGGATGCTCTAGTTTCAAAATCGAATTTGAAATATGATGAAACTCCGAGATTGAAGTAAAAATTCAGATAAAATTCCCAGATTGAAATAAGAATTCAACAAAATTAATATTAGTGAATTTCAACATTGAACTTGGCTTTTTTCAATTATATCTTCAATTTTAGGATTAGGTAGATGTTTTCAAAAATTATTTGTGACGCCTTTTTGGCGTCACAAATAATGGCTTGTTATGAGTGTTATTGGACATGCCTATCTATATTTGTTAATTATCTGGATATACAGACCCTTCCTAACTATAGTACGAAACTGCAGAGGGTGATTTGGTAGGTGGTTTTACGAAAAAAACTTTTTATGAACATATGTCTGGAGTTGCTTCGTTTCTATGACACAGGGCGTTGAAGTTTCGAAAAAAAAACGATATTTATAAAATATCATAGATATCCTTACACCAATTTGATTGAAATTTGCAACAGTTAGCCTGAACTAGATTGAAATCATCTAGTAATTTAGATCACCGCAGCCAACAATATTGAGAAATAAAATGCCAATGACTTTTTTGTAGTTTTTTTATATTATTCAAGTAAACATACAACTTTTTCGTTTCTTGTATTTTCTTCATATTGAGCTTCGTTTTCGAAGAAAATCATTCCTCAAAACTATCCATGGACAACATAAAATGAAAACCAGAAGTGAATAATAAACTATTTCGATCTCAAAGTAAATAAGAAAAATATCTACCTCCTGATGAAATACACAAATGCAATAAATTTCTCATTGATTGTCAGACACTTTCAAAAATGCCTGGAGCATTCCTCATGTCATTCACATCTAGAACAGGAGTTTTATAAACAAGAGCTTTCAGATGATCCCATGAATATACACTTGGATTCATATGAGGACTGCGAGCTGGCTAATTTTGAGGTCCTGTACGTCCAATCCAGCGATTAGGGTAGGTGATATCGAGATGCTGTCGAGCGAGAACACTAAAATGAACTGGAGCTTCGTCGTACATAAACCACATGTTGCCTCTTACAAGTATCAGCACTTCTTTTAACAAATTGGGTAAATGATCTCGCAAAAAGTTCTTGTAAGATTCATCTGTTGAATTTGCTGATAGAAAAAATGGGCCACCAATCATTCCTAGCATAACGTTCAGTGAAAATTGTCACTGAAAATTACTTATTCTAATTACGTGATGGAATCACTGCTAACTGAGACTTCCGACATTCACTGATATGACTATAACTGTCAGCTGGTCTACAAAGCAAGTGTTCATGATATGCTAGGTGGCATCAATTTTTTTTTTGAAAACGAATCTAGATATGAAGAAAACACAAGCGACGAAAATGTTGTATTTTCAGTTGATCGTTCAAAAAAAATTGAAAACTACAAAGATAAGTCAGTGGCGTATTTTCCTTTTTTCAGGGCTGAATGAGTGGCTTATGACTTCAAATAACTGTGTCAAATTTCAACTAAATCGTTTGAAAGATATTTGTAATTATCTTTTTCTTTTAATTTCAACGCCCTGTACCTCAAATGAAACGAAACGAAAATCGGATATATGTTCACCAGAACTTTTTTTCTTGAAACGACCTAACGAATCACCCATTGGGGTTTCGTACCGTAGTTAGGAATCACCCTGTATATTGTGTAATTTCCTTGATAATATTCCATGCAAAATTTGCATGAAAGGTGTATATCTATAGCAAAAGATTGCTTTGAATGTTCAATTTAACATACAGATACTGAAAAACAGCAGTAGAAACAAGTTGAAAGAGTTGTAAATGGGAAAAATGGAAGATCTTCTCTCCAGCCGATACTTGATAAAAATCCATAATTGAAAAAAATATATGACTGTCCAGTAATACACTGTTTCTTTTGATTTTTGACGTTTTCATGTTTTATTCATAATTACGCTGTGTATGTAATTTATTTTAGAAGATGGCGCGAATGAACATTGAAATTTTGGCAATTTCAAAAGTTTTGGATTGACTTTCAATAGTCGTCCTCATTCCCACTACAGGACGTGGAATTTGTATCGTTCTCATTTTCGTCGCCAATTCCATCAGTCTAATTTGGAGTACTGGCCCAACTGAAATACATATAGCATAAAAAACTATTTATTTTCAAAAACAGATGCGAATTTTGAATTAACAAAAAAAAATCGTTCAAATCCTAGAATGAAAATAGATCACCCCATATAATGGCAGCCAGCAATGGATTCAAATAATCAGATATCTAACGAGACTCCGTCACTAAAATGTTTCAGAGGAATGGGACTCTTTTTATTTATGTTTTAATTTAGATGGCTGTGAGATTATATTATAGCCCACGATAATTCACAGTCAGACCATCATCCTCGTTTTAATCCAGAACATATTCAGTCGTTTATAACCTCCTTTAATTAAAACCTTATTCCCTGATAAAGTTTGCCATATTTAAAACAACGCGAGTCCAGTTTGGGATATTTTGCGAGTATTAGCAAACCAAATGTGTTGCGACCGTTTTGCAAATTAGTTTACTGTTAGTTAAAAGGGGTTTAGAAGGGTACTAGAATATGTCCTACACGAGTTTAGGTATTTCAAACAAGCCGAGCCTGAAATTTCATTGAAGAGACAGCGGCGCGGAATTTTTTCAAGGAGGTACCATGCTAAAATATGTAATTCTCTGTCAGATTGGCTACTTGAACAAAGCTATTGGAAACCATCCCGAAATCACTGAAAGTAAATATACACATACTTGTACTAGTACGGACTTCCATTGAATAATATCATTATATGATTTTATTAGGATTCGAAATCTAAGGAAGAAAGAAATATTGAGCAATGAAACATGAAATGAAAATACAATAAAGCGAATACAATAATCGAGAGGAAAAATATCGATATGAATAAAAATAAGCAAAAACACAAAAAAGAAATAAAAGCTTCGAAGCAAGATACTTCACGATATTTCGAATGTTAGTATCCACAATCTTCTTCGAGTGATGACTGGACTATTTCTCCAAGATATTACTATATACAAGTCCTTTACCTATCCCCTCTTCCCTTTCTCCGATTCACCGGTTCAGCTGGAGTGGACCATTTTTCCGCTTGATTACATGTTTCCGTATGTTGCGTACTACGCTAACTTGGCTGAATGCGTCATTGTAAAACATATATGCATCTTCTTTGAACTTCACCTTGAACCAGTGTTCTTGCTTGTGGATAAGTTCAGCTTGGGACCACTTGATGTTATGTTGATGAGTTAAAACATGCTCTGCTATTCCCGATTTGCTGGTTTCTTGTCACTTTGTTTCAACGATAGATTTGCCGCACTCACAGGGTATCCGGTAAAAGCAGTTCTTGATTATCTCATTCGTTTTATTGTATTTACATTTCATGTTCTATTGCTTAATATATAATTGATAGTTTAGCTATTCATTTTGATTCAATTTGTTTCTTTCATAGATTTAGAATTATATCAGACAATCGAAGTTCGAACTAGTGAAATTCATTATGAAACAATTTCAATCATTTTTCAAACATACATGTTCTTCAATTAAAATGTTGACAGACTCAACAATTTTAAAATCTCCTGAAGAGGACAGCATATTCTAATTGACTAATGAAGGTTCCCAAACGTTTCAAATATTCACTACTTCTGATCAAAATGAAATTATTCTTTGTAGAAATTTTGCAAGAACTAATTTCTACATTACCTGTAATGATTTCGAAATGATGATGATTTGAAAATCTGAATCTTAACTTTCAAGACACAACATGTCATTTTCAATTCGACTTTTTGACTTTTTCTCGGAACAGTCTAAATTGCGTTTCCCAATTATTGATAAATTGTTTCTTCTAAACGAGCTTCATATCAATTCCAATTTTCTACATCTGAGCTGAAAGCATTTTTATCCAATTTACATGTCCAGAACCATACTCATCATGAGTGTCATATTTTTAAAATTTATCAACATTTATTTCAATACAATTTGACTTTTTTTTGTCCTATGAAGATAATCACCCTCTAATTTTTTCTAGATTTAAGTTACATGTATTTTTCATTCAATTTCATTTTTCAGGACCACACTCATTATGAATGCCATATGTTTGAAACTTTAAAAATTCACCACTAAAATTTCAATCAGAACAATTGAAATGTTTTTACATTGAAATATTTACTCACTTGCTCATTTGGACTATCAATAAGACCATGATTTGTTAAATTATTCACAAGATCAGCAAGCTAATATCGCAATTTAAATTCGTCAACTGAATTCGTAATACTAGATATTTTTGCCGAAATAAAAAAAAATGTTTCATTCAGATGAGATTTTTATGTCGATTGAATTAATCATCAAACTTTAGTGTTAAAAATTCACATACCTCTTCATCTTCCCCTGTTAGTAGCTGGAAACATTTGAGTTATCTACTTTCTCCGTCGGTCGGTAGCCGGGCCGTTCGACGTTGGTGCTTTGTTCACTCACTTAATCGACCAATGTGTGAGTCGATGGTTCAAGCCGCAGGCTGAACGCCCGATTTCTATTTGCTATCGTCCAACCCGTCCAATCACACGTAGAAAGGTAAGACCTCGTTGGTCCTTAGCTCGCAGAAGTTTGACTTCTGAGGTTTGTTGTTTGTATGGGTACGATAGCTGGTTAACGGAAAAAAACACATATTTTAAACATATTTGTTTTCAATTTCTGTGTCTTGTATGTGTCAAAACAACGTTTCCCGAAAACCCAAAGACATTTCCAACTTTTCCTGATACTTTCATACTTGGAACTTTTTGAAAATGCATGGTACTGGCTTACAATAATTTATATATTATAAATTAACTGAAACAGCAATCAAAGAGAGCGAAAGAAATGGATAACTGGATGCTTGATCAATTCTGTAAACCAAAAAAAATGAATGTATCGAAAACTTAGAAAAAATCCAAATGATGTTGTTTTACATGAAGAATATCAGGCTCAAAAGAAAATATTAGATGAGCTCATCAAGAAAGTGAAAAATTAATACTATAGGAATTGTATTGAAAATTGGGGTAATGATTCAAAAAAAATTTGGCAAACTGTTAATGAAATATTAACCGACCAAGATCTTACACCTATTAACTTGATAAAAACAAAAAATTACGAACTCATCAAGGACCCGGTTGAAAAAGCAAATAGATTCAACAATTATTTCATTTCTGTAGGTGGAGATTTGGCGCGAAATATAAATATAAATCTAGACTATTCCAAAAGGAAGAGTATATGTAACCATTACATTTTTCTGTAACCTACAACTGAAAACGAGATAAAATATATATTATATAAAAGGTCTCCTGACTATGATGATATCAAAGCAAAATATCTGAAACTGGTGTCTGATTATGTATCAAAACCACATCTCATTAGAGATGAATATCTCATTAGAGAAGGAAGGTTTTCCCTCAGCTCTCAAAATGGCTGTTATAACCCCAATATATAAAAGTAGAGAAAAACCGATGTAGCAAACTATAGACCAATCTCACTCATAACTAGTCTTGCTAAAGTTCTCGAGAAGGTTATTC
>WOGP01009371.1:0-10775 GCA_015342065.1 Leptinotarsa undecemlineata | reverse complement strand
TATTACTATTTCTGTTATGAATTCTTTGTTTCAGGTGATGGTTCTTAAGAAAATGAATAACACATCATGTTTGCCGAGTCATGAAAGTGATGGACAAACTGCAGGGCTCTTATATTATATTATAGTACTGACTTCAATTTGGTGGAAAGAAAAAGTATTGGGTTATACAAATTCTGACGAATTCTTTCAAGATATTTATCATCTTCAACTAGTGAAACATCAAGAAGTAGGAGTAATCTTCTCAAGGGCCTGATATCAGATATAATTTTTATAATTATTAGAAATAAATAAAAAATACAAATAGATGTACTGGATGAGTCATTATTTAAGGGTTTTATTGTTCAGAAGGGGTCAAGTTGACTGAAAGTGAAATTAAAACGTAACAACATTGTGAATGTTTTTGAATGATAAAAATATCCACATATAACGTAACTGCTAGATGTAGATTGTGATGAAAAACCTAACTAGCGATTTTTTGACAACACCCTATAGACTGAGCGATGTGTTTCATGTGAAAAGAAAAACATGGATACAAGCAACAGACAACAAATTTCTTTCATTTTATGCCGCTCGATGTTGACGAGTATTCATTAAATTAGTTGTTTGTTGACTGGATACACGTTGACAATACCAATATCAACATGTTGCCAATATTTTGTTGACCGGCCTCTACTTACCTTTACGGTTTCCGATTTCTTCATACTGACTGACATCTTTATATTAGATATTAGCGTATGTATCCAATAAATGTATATAATAAATAAATTTATATAATAAATGTATATAATAAATAACTTCCCTTTTAAAGATTAATATTGAGTTTTCTACTGAATGTTTCCCAAGCGAAGATTTTCTTCATTGAAACTTTCGGGTTGTCCGGAAAGAGAAAAATTGGATAAATTGTTTTCTGTTAAGCTGCTGTCATTCCTTCACGAGCTTTAATTCTCAAATACATCGATAACGACATTTTCATTTCCTACTGAATAATGCGGCAAAATCAGTTCAACTTATTATAACATATGGAAGAGCAAGAATCAGTAGATTTCATTTTCGATACCATATCTGTAGTGCAGTGGATATACCGAAAGTAGGACACATGTACTTTCCAGTATGTTATTCATTGGATGGAATTAAACTTTTTTAATACATATTGATTTAACAAAATTATTGCACACGGCGCCATTCAGTTATTTATAAGGTTAGAAATTTGAACTTAAAAATTAAGATACAATTTTTTTGAAAGTGGTTGATAATGTTTCTAGGTGAATTTTACTAGTTCGAACTTACATTGTCTAATATGATATAATATGATTTGAAATCTCTGAAAGAACAAATAAAATCAAAAATTAAAATGAAAATAACAATTATACTGAGCAATAAATACAATAAAATAAAAATATGCAAAATTGAAAAATTAAAATGAAACGATGATTGAAAATATTTCAAACCAAGTTACTTCACGACGTTTCGATTGTTAGTATCCACAATCGTCTTCGGGTGGTGATTGGACTGCCCCTCCGAGAGATGACTTTTTATAGGTCATTCCAGTGCTTTCACCTCTCTCCTCTTTCCTATCTCCGTTTCACTGGTTTAGTGGGAGTTGGCCGTTTTTCAGCTTGATTGAAGGTTTCCTTATGTTGCGTATCCCTACGCTAGCTTAGCTGAATGCGTCGTTGGACAGCATATACGCAGCTTTCTTGAACTCCCCCTTGAACCAGTGTTCTTTCCCGTGGGTGATCTCAGCTTGGCACCACTTGATGTTATGTTGAGTCCAAACATGCTTTGCTATTCCCGATTTGCTGGTGTGTGTGACGTGTATTTCTCTCGTGTTCGGTGATGCGAAAAGTTTCAATGGCATCTTAGTTTCACCAATGTATGATTCACCGCACTCACAGGGTATCCGGCTTTTGTGAGGGTGATACGGATGGTGTTTCCGGATCTGAAGCAGGTACTGATATTGTATTTGGATCCAATTCTTTTCATCCTTTCCGACAATCATCTGACGTAGGGAAGGGCATTGGTTGCGGGAGGCTTTTTTCCTTGTGAAGTTTTTGCTGACTTCTAGCCAAATTTATTCCACTGTCATTTTGGGGTAACCAATTCGTTGAATTTTTTTTTTTTGATGATGCCTAATTCCTTCTCGAAACGTTCCTTCGTGTTACAGAGACCGAAAGCACGTTACACTAAAGTCTTGATGAATTCTCTTTTGGTAGTGGTTGGATTCCTGATTCTGATACGGTCCCGTATGAGTGGGTTTTCGATATACAGATGTTTTCCACTTACTGTGGGTCCTCATCACCAATATGTTTAAGAATGACAATTCGTTGTGGATTTCCTTCTTCATTGTGAAGGTTATTGAAAGTTTCACGCTGGTGATGTGCTTCAGAAAAGTGGTTCTTCAATGGCAAAAGTTTCAAATCACCCCATATATATGTTGGCTATAACTGGTGAACGTGGCGATTCCATTGGCAGTCTCTCATCTTGCGTAAAGTATTCGTCTTTCAGTTGGAAAAATCAATTCCGTTCACTTGTAAGTTCATGAATTTTCAAGATATAGTTAATGGAAGCTGATACTTTTACTGGTAAAACACTTGAAAATCTATACAGTGTTGACTGGAAATGAAAGCCAAGTCAAAAGTTTCAACTGATTGATATAAAATCCTCTTTTCAGCAATACAATTTGGCTATTTCTATTCAAAATGGCGGCAGTGGAAGCCATTTATTTCAAATTCAATACGGCGGCACATCATGCCGTCATTCATAGAAATATTGTCAAACAACTCGATGTAGGGAAAAAGAAACGACAAGATTTGCCCAGTGGAAGTGGAAAGTGAAAGTATCATTGTGAGTTGATACTGACTCACTTTATTACTGCCACAGAAAAATGAACAGCATAGTATCTTCGACGTCATTTTGTAGTACAAGAGGTGAACTTTGATGTAGAAGTTTTGAAAATATGACTTCATATCAAGATTTTTGAGTTGAGTATATGAAATATGGTATATAAAACAAATTAGGAGTAAGCGCGTGGATTGATGAAATTTTTTTGAAAATTCATTCAAGAACTGGTCAAATATCGACGTTTGTTTCTCCCTTCCTCGAGTTGTTGGCCAATATTTCTATAAAGGAAGTCATAGTACTGCCATATTGAATTTGGAAAAAATAGCTTCGACGCCGCCATTTTGAATGAAAACGACCACAATTGTTATATGAAAAGAGACTTTTATATCCGATCGAATGGTCAGAAAATACACATTAAGAAGTGTTTTATCCTTCAAAATAACAGCTACGATTAAGTATATCTTCATCCCAAATTTAAAATTTCTCACCTCATGAACAATTGAATAGGGCCTTATATAATGATTTCGTTGTCACCTGATATTGAAACGCTTTCTATTGCCACACTGCACTTGTACCATTAATTTACATCCACTGATAAATAAGACAATGTCTGTCATCAATCATTGTTGGTGATAACAAGCCTAACTACAAACTACTTCCCTTCTGTCATGCAAATTAACTTCCACAATGAATTACACACTAGAGTCAGATGTTCGAATTATATTACCGTCCGTTGATTTCTGTTTAATTAGGAGGGCGTGAGAAATCACCGCGTTTGATGTATCAAAGTGATATGTATGCTGTATCAAAGTATATTGATCACGTGGAAGAGATATGCATGTGATTTCAAAACAACTACTTTAGATTCCATTTATCTTTAATAATTGGAAATTCATGATTCATGAATGACCCGGGCGTAAAAAGAGTCACTGTCTCCCTGGGTTGTTTTTATTGAGAACAGACTTGTTCAAAGTTGAGTCCACGATCCGAGCTAGTACCAGCGATGATGACATTTCTGTCACTCTTAGGGTATGGTTTCGCTGGCACGTCTGGCGACGGCGACTGGTAGCGGCGTCTCTGGGAATCGCAGTCGCAGTTGCCGGTCGCTGCGTCAAGTGGTTTGGTTGGCGGGCCCAGAATCGCATTTTTGAGCTACTACGGCCTGGGTATCACGGCAGTTGTCGGCTTAATTTTAGAAAGAACAGGTGTTCAAACGGATAAGAATAATTTGTTACAATTGATGTTAATACAAGAAGAAGAAGAGTATGAAGAGCATATGTTACTTCATCATATCTTCCAGAAAAGGCATGGGATTCAAAACTTATTTGTCAAGAGGGCAGAAGAAGGATATTTCAAGATACTCATTGCCCATTTGAAGACGGATAATTAAAATTTCAGAGAGTGTTTTCGTTTAAATCTCGACCAGTTCCATTTTGTTGTAGCACTTATACGAGACGACCTTACAAAACCAGGAACAAATGCAGTTCCACTGCCGATTACTGTGGAGGAAAAACTGGCACTAACATTAAGGTAAGCAGATAGTTCAAAAGACAATTTTGAAGTTTTGATATTTGGAAATAACTTTATTTTAGACAAGTGACAAATCTACATTTTGTAATAAACTAATAAACAGAAATTAGGACGAAACGTAACAATGATTCCAATAATAACGTAATCAATAAAAGGTTTTCTATAGTTCTAAGGGTAAAGTCAGCATTGGTTGAGGATTCTAGAACAGTTGGAGGTTGTGAAGAAGGTATTGGAGATGATGGTTGTTGTGTGTGTGGATTGTGAGACTGATAGTAGTTACCTAACTGATTGTTTGCACTCAAGTTGTATCTCGAATTATACTGATGTGCTGGATTTGTATGGAATGACATTGCTCTAGACTCTAAATTGGTCACGAGAGTTAAAATACTCAATTTTGCTTCATTTATTAATGCTTTTGGTAGTGTCTTAACTGTTAAGCTTATACTTTTCATAAAGAGATCTAAGTCATCAAGTTTTGGTGCTTCGGTTTGTTTCTGGAAAGCTAGTAAAATTTCAATTCTCTTCTGAGCCCTGTATTCAAAATGTTTAAGATAAGCGTCCTTGGGATCATTGCTGCGAGTCCTCTTCATATTTGGTCTTGCTGATATAGCAGTGGAACTAGCAGCTGAATAACAACGATTGGCAGTAGTGGTAGATATGGTATGGCTTTCTCGAACTTTTGGATAAGATTGGTTGTCAGAATCTAATGCACTGGAGGTTGAGGGATCCAACAATTCTTCAGGACCAATATTATCGACGAATAAATTTGATTCTTTGTTCTCGACAGATTTACTTTCGATCTCGCTCAATTGGCTTTCATCAAAATTCAGTGTGTTTTTTGAACTTCGTTCTTGTACAACTCTATCTAGAAATGAGAGGCGTTCATAAAGGTTCCACTTTACAGGTTTGTCTGACGCAGATGAACCGGTTCCCATTTTGCGGTTTCTTCTATGACGAAAATAAGTATCTTTTATACCTTTCCATCGCTTTTTACATGCGTCAACTGAAAAAGAAAGAAATTGTTCAGTTTTGGGCATGTCTTCTGATTTGAACAAAAAATGATGCAAATTTAATGACACGTATAGTAATTCTATAAGATACATTTTTTTTACAGATTTATGGCAACTGGCGAGACGTTCAGATCTTTAGCATTTGCCTTCAGGATTTCGCACAGCTATATTAGCACTTTAGTAAAAGAAACTTTATTGAGTATGTGTAAGCATTTAGTACCAATGTTTATACCAGCGCCATCTACGGACGTACTCGAACGAAATGCAGAGGAATTCTGGCAGCGATGGAATTTTCCAAACTGCGTTGGAGCTCTGGATGGCAAGCACATACGAATTTTCGCCCCTGCCAAGTCTGGATCTTTATATTTCAACTACAAAGAATACTTTTCTATCGTTATGCTTGCCAAATTACAAATTCGTCGTTTTGGATGTTGGTTCGTACGGAAAAGAAGGTGACAGTTCGATATTCAATAAGTCAGCTTTAGGAAAAAAAATATTAACGTCCGAAGATTTTTTCCCAAAAGATCAATTTTTACCGAATTCAACCAAAAAATTGCCACATGTAGTTGTTGGAGATGAGGCTTTTCGATTGCATAAACGCATCATGAAACCTTTCAATAAACTTACGGCAAATTCGGACAAGAGGAATGCCGTATTTAACTACAGATTGAGTCGAGCGCGAAGAGTAAGTGAAAATGCCTTTGGATTGATGTGTCAGGTATTTCGAGTGTTTTATACACATATAGCTATAAAACCTGAGGTCTGTGATAATTTAATAATTGCAGCTTGCTGCCTACACAATTTATTACGAGAAGGATGTTTGGAAACAAACCAACGTCCACACTATGTATATGATTCAAGTGAAAAACCATCCAATAGCAAGACGTTTCAGAACTTTTCTAGGCCAGGTGGATTTCAAAATTCTGATGGTTTTCACATTAGAGATGCATTTGTGAATTTCTTCAACTAGGAGGAAGCTGTAGATTGGCAAGACAATCACATTTCAAAAGAACATTAATTAGAAATATGTCCATACTTCATACAATTTTATATACATGTATCCAGAAGTGTACCGTCTATTCCCTTAATTCATACCTTATACAACAACAATGCATGTGCCCCACCCTGTATATTCTAAATAAATTTATATGTATGCATATGCACTTACCATCTTTCTTTACTGAAAATGCAATTCTGTTACTAAGAAGTCTTATAATTTTCGCTTTGGAAGTTGTATATGACTGAATATTTTTGAACTTCTTCAATTAAGATCTCGTCTTCACTTGTGGAGAATTTCGCCATTTTTGTACACTCGGTCGCACGGCAGCGCGTCTTGACTGATCCACTCAGCAGTCGAGACACAGACACTGCTACTGGCTTGATAGCGACTGCGGCGGAGGCGATCCAGCGAAACCACACATACACAATCCTTTTGAAACAGTCGTATGCGTCCGGACGCAGTCGTCAGTCGCCGCCACCAGACGTGCCAGCAAAACCATACCTTTAGAGTGACAGAGAGATAGAAAGCGATTTCTCAGCTGGTGATATATAGTGAGCTTAGTTTCATAACGCACCGCCGTTTGAACAATAGTTTCTCCCTGATATTGGTGATTTGTGAGTTTTCTGTTGATCTCATAGATAACGACCGCATAAGGGGAGTTGTCATTGCTACTTCTTTGTCTGAGTTGTTTTTATTAGGATCACAATACTTCAAAAGTTGATAGCACAATCTGAACTAGTACTACGGATGAGATTCATAGCAGATAAAAATAATACTGTTTTAAAATTAACGTGCTGAATGTTGGGTATATTATGCATTCAGCTTCAGTTATAGCACAGTTATACAGGGCTTTTCTTTATTGTCCCGACCCCTCTTATTTTTTGAACGAGTAAACTTTAAAAATTGAAATTTGGGCTAATGCAATTAATGCATAAATACTTTATTTTGAAGTGAAATTGACAGATGAAACTTTCAAGATGGCGACTGGGCACCATCTGGGAAAAACAATAAATAGAAAGGGGAGTCTTGTGATACATCTCTTTGAAGCTCTTGACAAATGCTTCACAACCCAAGAACGTGTACTCAATATCTTCACCTACTACAAAATGGCGAAATTTTTATAATTGCCTGAATACATTGACATTTAACTACATAATAAGAGGTAATAAGCTTGAGGTCAGTTCAGAAGATGCTCGAAATGGTTGCCTTGAACTTCTTGACATATGAACAGTCTTTCCGATATTTCTTGCCGAACATTTTCAAAAACAGTAACGTCAATATCTCTACAAATATTTATTATTCTCTGCAGTATATCTAATATTGAAGTAGGTTCAGTTTTGTATACTTTTTGTTCTAAACAGCCTCATAAAAAGTCCAAGAGTGTTAAATCTGGCGAGCGGGCCAGCTATTTTGTAGGACCTTGACGGCCAATCCAACGACCAAGTAGTATCCAAATCGTTTCTTGTCTGGAGTAACGTGGTGTTGCTCCATCTTCTTGGAATACAATATCCATATCGAAGGCATTAGGATTCGCTTCGACGATTTCAGTAATGAGATGGTCAACACTAGTTTCCAGCATATCCAAATATTAACTGTTAAATTTTGATCAATAAATTGAGGTCCTACAATATGGTTTCCCAATATTCCTGCCCAAACATTATTGGATATTGGGTATGTGTTTCGCGGAAAACGTGAGGTTTGGTGTCTCTCCAATAACGGCAATTTTGTCTGTGAACATTGCCATTTGAAAAAATGTACATTCATCACTAAAACAAATGGTTTTCGTCATGATTTCGCAGAATTGTGTTCTTCGATCAGGGTCATCATCTGTTTATTGGTGTACCATTTTAATTTTGTGTGTGGTGAAGATATTTACTTCATATTCCAGGGTTATGAAGTATTCGTCAAGAGCTTCAAAATGATGTGTCACAAAATCCCCCTTTCCATTTAATTTTTTTTCCAAAATGGCGCCCAGTCGCCATTTTGAGAGTTTCATCTGTCAATTTCACTTCAAAATAAAGTATTCATGCATTAATTTCATTATCCTAAATTCAACTTTTTTTAGTTGACCTGTTCAAAAAATAAAACAGGGGGGGTCGAACGTGTTGTAATTTTTTATGAGTGTACTTTAAACTGTAATATCTCGGTTAACATTATTCAAAAGAGGGCCATTTGAATCCATTCATTTTTGTCAAGGTAACACAAGTCGACTAATTTCGTCAGTATAACAATTGGCTGCTGGGAATTCGATGAAGTCGACGAAGGTTGTTTTTTGCCTGGTCCTGATTGACGAAGGTTGTACGAAAAGTTTCGTTTAATTTTTGGATGGTGATTTGGGACATGTGCTCACGGGCGTTTTCGTGGAGCAGGATCGGACCTGTCCTGTTGACCAGTGTCGGCTACTTCTGACGCAATTCTCGGTACATTTAGTCGATGTGCTCACAAAAGGACTCTGCTGTGATGGTTTCGGCCGGTTGTAGAACGTTATAGTGAGTCACATACCATACAATAACCATGGTCTTTTTTGGTGGGTTTTCGCCTTTGGAAAGTACCTGTGTGACTCATCTGTGTCCAACCACTACCCTGAAGTCTTCTATTGTCATAAAGGATCTAGTTATCATCACACGTAATGATCCGATCTAAAAAAGAATCGTGTTGATGGCGCATAAGTAAAGAAGAACTTATCTTGGAACGTGACAATTTTTGTCGATCGTTCAACTTTTTGGCCTTTCCAATACGTTTTAAGTCATCAAAAATCGCATGGGAGCTGACGTCCAGCTTTTGTGCTATCTCATAATGTATCTGTCTCCACCAGGGTCATCAAATCCTCGTCCTGGAAGGTCGACTGTTTCGGGGCTCATCTTTGGGGCTAAAACCTTCGGAACGAAATTTCGCAAACCAGCGTCGAAGAGTTCGATCATTAATACTATCATTGCCAAATGCTTGTTCAATTTTTCCGGTTATGTCGGCAGGTACAACTCCCAATTTTTTATAAGGGAGGTGAAGGCTTGTGATATATCGTTTGAAAGGTCTCTTTATTCTCTGTTCAAAAATATTATCGCTTTCAAGTTTATTGCATCAATTGAGATAGAAAGAACTGAAATCATGTGGTTACCGAAATTCGATAAAATACATTCAAAACTTATTGCAGTATACTCAAAACTCATTTCATGTTGGGGTATTGATAATATGGTCATGCTAATGAGCAAAATTGCCGCTGCTGGTCAACGGAAAATCCTAACTGGATGAGAGAATTTACGCAATATTATCAAAAGGTTAATGTTTGGGCAGGCGGATTGTAGGAAATCATATTGTAACGAATTAAAGAATTAACTGTCCCAAACAAATTTATTTTTAACAATATTACACTATCACAACTAATTTATATACACTTAGCAACTAACGCTCAATTTATCTTTACTGTTTGTTAACCTTTCTTCAAACGCACGATTCACTTTCTAGCTACATACTCCCTCTATGAGCAAGGACCCGACCTTTTATACTGGTGACAAACATTCTAGAGACATCCTGCGGTTTCGGTACTAACCACATAATTTTAATTTATTTCATCTTAATTGTTGCAATGATCTTAAAAGCAATAACATTTTTGAAAAGAGAATGAAGATACCTTTCAAATGATATATCACAAAAACTAGAAATACAATAGAACTTACCATCAACAATCTTATAATAACAAATATGAAAGCAATTGGCAATCACTTCAATGAGTTCTTTATGAATATTGAGAGAATCGAGCCAAAGGAGGATATGAAATTAGCATAATTTTTCAGCAATAGTTTATTTCTGTAATCGGCAACCCCAGTAGAGGCTCAAGAGATTATTAAAAAAAAAACAATGAAGACATCAAAGATGTAGATGAAATACATGGAAATAACTTGAGGGCTGTCAGTGACCTTATATTTCATCCCCTGTCATGCATTATAGACAAATCATTCTGTAAATGGATTTATCCTGATGCGCTCAAAATATCAAAATCTGTCCCTATCTATAAAAAGAAAAGATCTAAAAATGAAGTAAACAACTACAGAAACATATGTTTACACATCACAAATTTATTCCTGAATGGCGCTTCAGGCAGAAAAAATCAACATCTTCTGCGTTAAATCTCTGTGATCGCCTCGATATTTCCACGAGAAATGAAGAGAGATAGGGAAAAACTTTCAGCACAGTCATATGTGAGTCCCTGAGGGGCATATTCCAAAATTATTTTGAAAATTACATGGTGACTCCCAAAAAAATTACATACCAAAGTTATATTTTTTCTTATATTTTTATATATATTTTTTTATATTTTTAGATACTATAGAAAAAATGAGGGTGAGTTACTATTATATTTTCCATACCTAATACTGACCATTTCTGAGAAATTTAGA
>WOGP01009370.1:0-10776 GCA_015342065.1 Leptinotarsa undecemlineata | reverse complement strand
AACCAGGCATTCTGAGTTATATACCTACCTACTCGTTATTTTGTTTAATTATTGAAGCTTCGAATACGACACTAAATTGACAAAAGCTAATTAAAAATGTTTGAAAACCACTCTCGACAATAATTTCGTAATAATTCTTAAACTTCACAGCACAATAGAGAACTTGTGGGAAATTCAAATTGAATTTAGGCAAGTCTACGAAGTTACAACCCCGATATGCTTCCCACTTACGTCATCTGCGCGAACTGGACGCGTTTGGAACTAACGAGTAGCATACCGTTATGAGTGTATCGTACATACATACATACATACATGTGAAACTAATAAAAGCGTGTTAAAACATAATATTGCCTTTCAACCAATCGCAAACATAGACTGGATAGTGGTTTGAATTTGATTTCATATGAAAATATTGTTGAATCTAAAACTGGATTCCATTAATATAAATATCAGCTGGACTGAAAATTTCATAGGCTAACACATATATGTCGGTAATAGTGTTAAATCCATATGATATTTGATTAGCCCTAACCTTCAAATGACACGTGTACAAATTTCACAGCTGTCGGATTATTAGTTTGTGGGATAGAACATTTTGAGTGCAGCAATTTTTGTTAGTTTGAAGTAAATGGGTAAGAAGAAATGGTGGTATTACATGTATCCCCCTGACTAACCACAAGTATGCTTATCAAACCGGGAAATCGACAGATTTAGCATTGAACAACCTTGTGGAGAAAATCTCCCAATGCTTTGACAACAAGGAGATTGCGGCTGCTATATTTCTCGATATTGAAGGAGCATTTGACAATGCACTACCTATATCTAGAAGATTGTCTTTGGCTAGTAAAGGTATATAATCGACTATAACTGGCTGGATATATGCCATGCTGGTAAACAGAACTGCAAAAATGACTCTTCAAGACGAGGCCATCAGGTTCAGGGTCACCAGAGGCTGCCATTAAGGTGAGGTACTATCTCCTCTTCTGTGGTCATTTCTGATGGATAGTGTGCTTGATGCCCTTGACAAAAGAAAAGTAGATCTGCAAGCTCATGCAGATGACCTTGTTGTCTTCGCAAGGTCCATGTCGGTAAGGGTAGCTTGTAATATCCTCCAAAGCAAGATGGACGTTGTTCACAGTTGGTGCCTGAGGGAGCAAATGTCTGTCAACCCCAGCAAAACTGTGATAATCCCCTTCACCAGGAGAAGAAAATTGGACGATCTAACGCCACTTTCCCTCAATAGTGAGGTCATTCCATTTGGAATGGAGATGAAATATCTTAGCGTTGTCCTCGATAAAAAAACTCACCTGGAACGCTCACTTGAAAGTTTTACACAAAGTCAGACTGTGCCTGGATATTTTTGTGGTAAAACTTGGGTGTTATGTACGAAACAAAACCATTGGATTTATGTAATGATTGTCAGAGCAATGATCACTTATGTTGCGATTGCCTGATGGCAAAAGGCTATACAGAAAACGGTGGATCAAAAACACATTCCGGTTCTGGTGAGTAAGTTTTCAGTCACAGACCTAGGATAGAGATATCAACCTGCCTAGGAACCTATGCGACTATATTTCAAGCGGAAATTTGCGTTGTTGAATTGTGTGCGGAGAGATTGGAAAAATCCAACCTCATACACAAGTCAATAAAAATATTCTCCGAGAGTCAAGCGGCGTTGGAAGCTCTTGGCTCCTACCAACGTCTAAATTGGTAGCAAATTGCCAAAAATGACTCTTTTCGATAAAAATACTCAACAGATTGTCACTGGTCTGGATTCCTAGCCATACTCGCCTGGAAGGCAATGAGACTGCTGATTCCCTTGCAAAGGAGGATGCTACAAGCAGCTTCTTCGGACCAGAACCTGTCATTGGCATCGCTTTAGACTTTGCCAAACAAAGATTGAACACCTGGATGGCAAGAAGATTCATGAACCTCTGGCAGAATCTTTCAGGATTGGCTCACTCACTCCAAGGCGTTTATTCACCCTTTGTAGCTTGAACTACGATTCTAATAGGCCTGTCGGTGTGTGACGCCTCTGCGGGTTGCGGTGGAGGGCCTACATAGTGTTATTGGAGCACTTGGAGAATGAAATCGCCAAAAAACTGCCCCATTTAAAGAAAAAGGCATCACGAAACCACAAGACATAAAGACAATGCACCGTGTCACAAATCAATGGAAACCATGGCAAAATTGCGTGAATTTGGCTTTGAATTGGTTTCGCATCCTCCGAATTCTCCAGATCCGCCCCTTAGCGACTCAAGAGAAAAAATCAGCGCCAATGAAGAGGTAGTCGTCGAAACTGAGGCCTATTTCGAGGCTGAAGACAAATCCTAGTATAAAAATGATATCGAAAAATTGTATGAGCGCTTCAATCGTTGTATCGCCCTCGAAGGCAACTATATTGAATAATAAATTCAACTTTTATCATTTCTTTTCTTGATGTTAGCCTACCAATTTTTCAGCCCAACTGTAACTATAACCACGCTGCATTAGTTGAGAAACTACTCAATTTTCCATTTTGGTAAATATCAACGTATCGTTTTTCTCGATAAATATCGTGAACTATCTATTTTAAAGGCAAAAATATTATTCTACAAAAATGTTCCACAAGTGAATTCTTATATTCCAAATCGTTGTGGAAAAATTAATATTTTTGTACCTTCATATTTTACTATTTCATGAATTACCGACTAGAGAAAAATCATAAAGCTAGTTTTCATATATTCTATTGGAATCTACGAAAAAGTATCGCAGACGTATTCTCAGTGGCTTTCGCAATATTTTCGAAGTTTGGTTTCCACAATTTTGAATATTACTGGAGTTTAATTTAATCTTTCTCTTGAAGATGATCACTTGGTGACCGAAACACGTGTCGAGGTGTTAAAAATAACGATTCGGTGTTGGGAAAACCTCCAGTAATAATCATTACTACACTAAAGGTTCCAAAAACTGCATCACAAGTTTTGTTTTCGTTTTTATCATATTCATTAACGAATTATTCTTATATTTCTTGTAATACTCTTCGAGATGATTGGATGTTCGCTGGACTGTGAGCCATCGGCAAAATTTTCCAATATAAGCTTTCCCATTTCCTTTTTTTTTCATTTAAATGTTTAATTTTCGATTCGGAACATTTTACTCAGAAAAATCATTTCATTCAATGAAAAGGCTATTATCTTCTCTAAAGATACTATAAAAGATACTATTTCTAAATTGTCCAATCACTGAGGGCGAAATACGGTGAAAATTTGGATTTAGGTTGGACCTGCCCTCTACCGGGGGTTACTTTCTCTATGGGGGTGTTTGCCTCTCCTTTTCGGGGATGAAAAATGTTCCATTGAAAATAAATCCGGGAATAACAAACGTTAACTGGAGCATTGGTTATATAAATTACACTTTGCATATCATTAACATTCCGAGTTATTTTGGAGAAAAGGCATTTTTTTGCTCATTTTTCAAAACTGAGCTCTTCAAACCGGTCAAACTTCTAAAGTATATTACAAGTACATAATTGAAGTGATTTGTATATTATTTTCAATTGGGGTGGTAATTATGGGGTGATTTTTATTTTACACTTTTTCAAGGGCAAAAACACAAGCACTACCAGAAAATCCTTAAGGCGCTCTCAGAACGGTGACTGTGAGAAAGTAGCGATAAACGGATTTGAATCGCTGGAGATGAAATTAATTTGGAGAACGTCCTTAGGCAGTTTATTCCACATAAAAGCAGTTCTACAAATGAAAGAGTTTTTTAACAGTGAAGTTCGGAGTGTACTGACTTAAACCTCAAAACGATGAGCAGCAAAAGTCCGTCTCGCATTTTTGATATTTACCGTTTTTGGTGGAATCAAATGTGCCAAGTCATTGGAACACCTCTCGTGAAAGTATCTATAGAAGAGAAACAAATCTCCAACCTTTCTTCGAGCTTCCAGACTATCAGAGTTGCAAGTGATGTACGCGTTTCCAATCAGGCGGATAGCTCTTTTCTGAAGCCGTCCCTGACCGATATCTCAGCCAACGGATAAACACACGACATCACCGCTAAAAATGAGGTCTGACTCGCCGGGAAAATACTAGGCGAGAACAGAGACTATTAGAAAAATCTAGAACGATCGTTACCGATATAAAAGGCCGGCTGCCCGTTCAGAGAGGGCAGTATGCGTTCAGAAAGCGAATCAAGCGGAAAACAAGGAATTCAAACAGTAAAGATAAATTAAGCGTTAGTTACTAAGTGTTGAATATAAATTAGTTTACGATAGTGAAAAATTATTAGAAATAAGTTAATTCTTCAATTCGTTACAGTATGTCTACGACCGGAGCTCCATACATGAAAACAATACTCCAAAGAAGGTACCATCTGGGTTTTATAACGCATCAAAAGTTGCTGAAGTGTGTACAGTTTTCTGGTTTGGAAAATTTTTCCAAGCTTTGGAGAATCAACAATTCCAGTGTCATGATTTTGCCAAGATATTGGTGTCCAATTCAACCATCAACAAACTTATCGAAGCAGAAAGCGAAATTGTCTGTCCTGGTATTACTATATCCGGTTCGGAGACATTCATCTTTTTAGAGAAAACCGATATGCTTGGGTTTTTGTGAAATTGAATTGAACCTAGTCACTTCCATCTCAATTTGAAATCACTCCTAGATCCTCATTAAGATATGCAACCTAGTGCTGCCGATGAAGATGTGCATTACCAGCCGATGTCCTAGAATCCAAATGGAATGATGAGATAAGCGCGATGTCGTCAGCAAAGCAATATATTGGATTATTGGTTTTTTTCAATAAGAGAGTGGGAGACAATATGGGGAACACCAGCGTTGATGGTGAAATTATTCAAGAGATATTCATCGATGGCCACCTGCAGGGAACGTTCTTTCAGGAAGCTGGAGAGCCATGCACAAAAATGATCCGACAATCATAAAAATCTAGCAGAAAAGGATTAAACGAGTGATTTCAGTTGAAAAAGACTATATGGAGATTGGACACTTCTAGATTGATGGTGGAAATAAATTCACTATTGATTCAAATGACGACAGTGATAGTGAGAGAATATGAAAGAGGAATTATCAGAAGCTTCCGAAGAAAGTTAGTGAAGTGTTTCAAAAGTATTTTTCTCCAGTGTAATTCAGTGTTTGCAGAGAATGTTCTTTCAGGAAGCTGGAGAGCCATGCACAAAAATGATATCCGACAATCATAAAAGTCTATATTATTTTCATTATAACAAATTATGAAAAAAAAATGATTCATGCATTTGAAAAGTTTCCATACGAGTTCCCTTTAAAAAATGCATTGTTTTTTTTTTTAGTTATTCAACGTTGGAACTTTTAAATTTGCCGTTCGACGAATGAAAACCAACATAACAAGCTATTACACTGTTTGTATTCGGTCTAAGAAACGCTACATTTTCACATGGAATAATTTTTCCATGAAATACCCATTTTTTAAATTATTTGCGGAAAAACCTTTGAAAGGTTAGGAATATTAGTTGGAAAATTGACACTTTCACTTGCGAATAGGCCGAAAAGTACTGACTTTTAGAAAAAAATTTATAGAACGGCAGTTACTTACAAATAATCATTCTATCAATGCTTAAACATGATTATGAATGAATGAAACATTTTTTAAAATACCGAGAATGGGTTATATAAGAAGGTAATAGAACTAATTAAAGAAGAAGTAACTAATAACACCGAAGAAGATTTGCAGAAAGGGATTAAATAAGTAACTTCAGTTAAAAAAGACTATATGATATTGGACACTTCCACATTGATGGTGGAAATAAATTCGCTATTGATTTAAATGACGACAGTGATAGTGAAACAGAGAATATGGAAGAGGAATTATCAGAAGCTTTCGAAAAAAGTTAGTGAAGTGTTTCAAAAGTATTTTTCTTCAGTGTAATTCAGTGTTGATATGAAAATAACTGTTTTGAGAGGGCTTTTGCTTCCAGTTTGTATCTGAAAGTTACGTCTTTGCATAATCTATACATCTTTGTATAGAGTAAATTTTTTGAATTGATTGCTTCTTTCCCAAAAATTAATCTAGTCTAAAAATATACGTTTTCACTTTGAAGGTGAAAAAGATTGATTTTTGGAAGTTAAGATTGAAAACCACTGTCGGAATTTCCCAAAGTTGTATTTGAAGAGAATGTTACTTTTTTTATTTTCATACACGTTTATGTTTCGTCAGTCTGACATGTCCAGTATAATTAACCAAAAATAAAAACAAAAAGCAATGTATCATCACTTAGATTAATAGAGGTGTTTGCTTCTATGTAGTAGAACAAGTGGGAACTATTTTAAGAAAGGAATGTCGCTGTGTGACAATGTATTCGTAATTGTCGAATACGGGTGATATACAAATAGTACCAATCATTTCTTGATGATGAAATAGTATATGTCAAAGCAACTTTTCAATAGAAAGGAAGAGGTAATGAACATTAGTAAAATCTGGCTACCTGTTTTCAATTGTACATAAACAAGCTACGCCCACCAATGAACATATTGAACCGGAGACAAATTCCACCATTGTAATTTCTTTCTGTATTGAGAACAACCCGTTCACTTCGCCATTACCTCATCCCTTTTTGGTGTTTTTCATATTTAACTCCTCGACTGCCGTACTTCGGCACCTCCTTCATATTGAACACAATATGGACATATTTTTGTATTGAGATTTTTCTGTGTGAGATGTTTCAATTTCGAGATATATTTTTCTTGAAATGATTTCACTGATATGTTTTTGGCTGAAATAGTATTGTCCAAAATATGATTTCCTGAAGTGAATATTACGAATTTCTTTTCCACATATTCATATTCTTATTCGAATTTTAAGGATTCGATCCAGTAAAAAAATGCTTGATGCTTACGAAAGTTAATAGTTTGTTAAGTGTACCACTAATCAAAGAACCCTGAGGCATAGCGGCATTTCATATATTGATTACTAATGGAATTTTCAATATTAACCGACCAAATGAGTAATTTGATGGGATTATTTGATTATATGAAGGGATTATACAATGATGGAACTTTTGGAATATCAAATAAGAATTGATTTTTTACTAGACCTAGTAACTCCTTTACACTTCAATGGTATATTGTTAAAAAATAGCAAAAAAATATTTAGAGTCTGATGTGTGAATACCTACTCAAATAGTTACTGCGATATTTTCACTATAGAAGGTGTTACAAAAGCCCAGGTGTTTCTCCAGACATTTTAAACATTTCTGCTTGATAAAGCTATTGTATAACGACACGTATTGCGGTTTCTGTGAAACTTTTCATTGCGAAAATCTAACAGTAATGTGAATTTTTATCCGCTATCTACACCTATAAATATCTTTCATACCTGAGGTACCTGTTCAATTATGATTACCTGAAACATATTACCTCACTTCTACATCAATAATAATTCTCAATCATCAATCATCAATAATCATCAATCAAATTGCAGTAAACAATGGGTTTAAAGCCGAATTAATAAACAAAATACTTTCCAAAAAAAGTATACGCAAAAGCGATTCGAAACGTTTTTCCTGCTGATAAGTTAGATAATCAAAATTATAGAGCTTTAACGTATTTTGGACAAACAACGGAAAAAGTGACTTCATTTTTGAGGAAACGAGATATTAAAACTACATACAGAACAAGTAAGACGTTGGGGAAGTTAGTTAAAAATAATAAAGACAAAACATCCAAATTCGAGAAATCAGGAGTTTATAAATCAAATAGTGGAACGTGTCCTCAGGTCTATATTGGTCAAACTGGCAGGACATTTTGGAATCGAATTTAAGAACATCATATGAGCTATGTAATTAAGAAAACAAGTTCAACATATTCAAATCATCTTCAAAAATAACATCATATCTATAACGAAGAGTGCGAAATTTCACACCTAGAGAATTTATGTTTGAAACTGAATCATTAAGAGGCAATAGAAATTAATAAACTTAAAAATTCAAACATTTTAATGAATGACCAACTGGATTTGAATAGATCACCATTATTGAACTTGTTTTCTTGAAAAACCGAGGAAGTATTATTATTAATGTAAAAGTGAGATAATATGCTTCAGGTAATCATAATTGAAGCTACTGAAGAAGCTACTGTGTTAGCGAAACATGTGATATATTTTTCAAATAAAGTTTGTGGAAATCAAATCGAGAGATGTAGTTTATGAAATTACTATGGATCTTCATCAAGTAACAACCGAATCAATCAGAAAAAAAGTATGAAAGTAGTTGTTTTGAGAGGTCTTTTCTTCCAATTTGTGTCTGAAAGGTACTTCTTTGCATGATCTCAATATCTTTGTAAAGAGTTGATTTTTTGAAATTAGATTGACACCTTCCTTTCTTTGAAAAATTCCCAGTTTTTTATATAAAGATGGAGAAGTAAAAAGCCAAAACTTGTCTTCTCCATAAATATTCTCATATCCCATGATAGAAGATATTATATCCCAAATATATAATATATTTTTTGAGAGCTCAAAAACGCTGCTTTTCATTTCAAATGAGGAGTCAACAAATGTATACTAATTCGAAGCCATATCGAACAGTGATGTACGTAAAATGATTGCATGTACTGGAAATATGAAAATCACACAAAATAAACAAACGAAAAACAATATACTGCATGCATTTTGAAGTAGGATTCAATCTAATTTTCAAAGCAGGCTTATTAAAAATCAATAACATCATTTCATGAATTTCATACTTACCTTCCGTATAACTTCCTTCAAATCCTACCTCATCATGCTTGGACCAAGCACAAAACAATCCACAAGTGTCGAACATATAACTGAATGAAAATAACACTGAATGGTATGACGAATGAGTGTTTATTCTATAGACGCACTGAGTTTGTAAAATGGTGTTAACGGTGAAATTGATAGTAAATTACCATACCAAAGCAGAATAATCTCTCTTATGAGTCACCCAATTTTGAATCAGGAAGTTCTTACACACAATTTAGTCAAAAATCGATATCTCCGTTGTTTGTAAAGCTAGGAGAATGAAACAAAGGCGATCCTGTAAGTGGTCATATTGCATTTTGAAGTCATCTTTGAGATACAGATGAATATTGCAGTTTCTAAGGAAGTACCACAACTTCTTGTTACAAATGGCATCCTCAATAATTGTATACTTCACAGAAGTAATATTTTTTGTCTCATATTTCCAGGTTCATTGGGTCTGCAGGTTTTTAAACCTGACGTTTCGTGTGCTACTGCGGCATTACAAAGGCAATGCGGCAACGGTGGAAATGCTCTTCCTTGATGCAATGCGCAAACTGGAAATGGACCTGGGACGACTGTTATTGTATAGTTGAAGTAAACGATATCGTGCACTCTTAAAGTTAGCGGCAGTCTCAAATAAAAATGAACCGGCAGAGAACTAGTCTACGTGGACTGTGGACTTGGCGTATCGTACTGAATAATTTTTATTTACCGAGTTTTATGATTGACTGAGTCGTAATATTTAATTTGAAGTCATGTTACGGTGACGAATAGAAATCGGGAATGCAGAGATAGTTATTGCCGTCGTCTTCAGTTCAGGAACTGATTTGAATGTTGAAATTTGATATTGGTGCAATTATAATAACTCAAAATTTTTGTTATCGGTTTAAAATGTGGCATCCTTGGACAATTAATTATAGTAATAATTAGTAGTAATTGGTGTAGTAATTCCAATAGCGATGGTGAACAATGCCAAAAAGAGATACCAGTGAATAAGATTCGGATGCATTTGAATATTGAAACACAGAGAGTATGTTCAAATGTATATAAGAATCTACATCTCAATGTTCTGAGGTTCTGAGGGAAACAGATTATTACAAGCAACATCAGGTTTGACCAAAATTTTTTTCTCAACTGTACGTAAAATAGTCAAAAACAAATCTTATGAACGCGAGACAAAATGTTATACAGGATTACCAAAATCTTCAGATGTTCATCTAATAAAATCTTTGAAAAAACCAATATGCGACTGTAACAAAAGCAATGAGATTCCTACAACTGAAATCATAAGGAAGAAAAGGAATACTATCGGCCATAACGTAAGCTGCTGTGACAAAACTCTTCAGAATTGTATGAAGAAACTAGGATTTAGATTTGATATAATAAACAAACATCAAGCAGTTTTGGAAAGCAGAAAAATAGTGGAATTGCGTAACAAATACTTAGAACAAATAACTAAATATACACAAGAACAACAGCAAATTTTTTATTTGAAAGAAACTTGGTATGAAACTCACGACACTGTTACGAAAAGATAGACCGATGGTTCGAGAATGTATACGCCTAACATGCCTGCAATAAAAGGATCACGACTAAAAATTGTGCATTGCGAAAGAAGTAAAGGATGGGTTCCAAATTCGTTGAAAGTTTGTGGAAACAAGTTGAGGACAACATACTGCTTACCGCGGAAACCTATCCGAACATGGAAGCTAATGTTTTAGAGGAATGGTTTGAAAACACATTGATCCCATATTTGGATACGAATAGTGAAATAGGTCTTGACAACGCTTCCTATCATTCGCGACATCTCATCAAAGTACCGAATAAAAATTCGAGGAAAGAAAGTTTTTCAATGGATAGCAATTTGTATTCTGAAAATTACTATACCAAAGACAAAGTACTTGAAATTTTACAGACAAAAACATTTGAAAAAGTGTAGGTTCTTGATAGAAGCACCTGAGTTGGTTAACGTGTTGCAGCAGACGCACCAGGTAACCATTGGTCGTGATACTGTCAGAAATCGACTGCATGAAGCAGATCTCC